>VMKM01001358.1:0-150267 GCA_008360985.2 Macquaria ambigua
TCTCTCTCTCTCTCTCTGTCTCTCTCTCTCTCTGTCTCTCTGTCTCTCTGTCTCTCTCTCTCTGTCTCGCTCTCTCTCTCTCTCTCTGTCTCTCTGTCTCTCTCTCTCTCTCTCTGTCTCTCTCTCTCTGTCTCTCTCTCTCTCTCTCTCTCTCTGTCTCTCTCTGTCTCTCTGTGTCTCTCTCTCTCTGTCTCTCTGTCTCTCTCTGTCTCTCTCTCTCATCAGGAGGAGTTGGTAAGATAACCCCCCCTCCCCATTTCCCCCACCACCTCCACCTCCACCTCAACCACAGCTCCCCTACCTTTGTCCACTTCCTGTCTCTTCGCCTGAACTCTTATCAATCTTATCTTCCACTGGACAGTCGGGCTCTCATAGCAATGCATCCTTCGACCTGACCTTTTTGGCATCATAAACATTTAAAAACGTGCTTTTCCAAACCGACTCGGAGTGAAAGGGTTTGAGTTTTTAGCTTTTCTCCATAAATTAAAATCCCCCAAAAACATCTGAATTGGTTTGTGACACTCGGTTGTTTCTCCTGTCCTCCAGGACCTGACAGCTCTGGCCAAAGAGCTGAGAGAGCTGCGACAGGGGGAGGAAACCAGCCGCCCGCCCGTCAAAGTGACAGACTACTCGTCGTCCAGTGAGGACTCTCACAGCAGCGAGGATGAGGAGGGAGAGGGCGGGCCTAATGACGGAACAGTGGCCGTCAGTGATATACCACGCATCATGTGAGTATTAGTGTTCCTGTTTCCTGACACATTGGTCCCCTCATCAAAGGAAGGAGCTGCAGGTCCCATATGAGCCTGAAAAATGTACTTTATGGTACAGACATTTACACAATTATGACAAACTTTTCACTTTATGAGACCACTTTTGACAAGATTACGTAATAAATAAAATACACCTGTATTTTTACATAAAGTGACACTTCAAGGTTCATATTTTGTTTGCTTAATAAAATTAATAGAGTGACAGCAATCTTTCTTTATGTAACAAGGCTCAGAAATACGAGTGCGAGGAATAGGATGATTTTGGATAAACAGCAGAAAAGCATTTAAAAGAATAGTGAGTAAAAAAAATGTTGACTTCTCGCTTTCAGGCCAGCAGCAAGTCAAGGTACCAACGAGTCCTTTGGCATGATGGGAGGTCACAACGACACCCACGACGACTCGTATGGAAACAGCTCCCAGGACAGCACCCTGATGATGCGTGAGGTGAGCCGGCCCTCAGCTCTGACCTTTGACCCGGTGCCTGTAGTCCCGCTGACTCCACAGAAACTGACACTCAACGCTCAGACGCTCATTCACCAGCTCTGCATGCCTGGCTGTTTTCCTGTTTTTGTTCTGGTTTGTGAGTGTGAATAACACACACTGTCCGTGGAGGCTCGGTGGGATCGCCCATCTTGTGTGTATTAGGGATATTTAAAAAAACAACAACTCAAAATGGGATGATCCATTTCCACTTTCATCTTGATAACGATACATTAATTACAGTCTGACCAGTTAAGGATGCTGGACTTTGTGCTGACTGGCTGGTTGAACGTCTGGTTGGAAGTCAGTGGTTGTTGTAGCTTTTCTCAGTTTTAATTATTTGGGATTCAGCCTTTTCGTATATTTTAAAACAGTGATGAGAGTAAATTTAGGTCAGTAAGTCTGTAATTGAATACATTTGGTTCATGTCCAGTTCATAAACCAATGATTCACTTTAATGGATTATGTATTTACTGTAGATTACTGCAACTAATGATTATTTCTGTTCTGTTCTGTCCTGTAAAATCTCTAGTGGTACTACTGCTACTCAAGCAATCAAAAACCCAAAAGATATTTAGTTTGCTGTCATAAAAGATTAAGAAAACCAGCAAATATATATGTTTGAAAAAGCTGCAAGCAGAGACATTTTGACGTTTTTGCTTAAGAAAGGACTTTTTTAAGCAAAAACAATTATCAAAATTTTTGCCGATTAATTTTCTGTCGTCGACTTATCAAGGAGTACTTTCCTCTGTGCCCACCCGCCCCCCTTCTAAAAACACAACACAAACACAGAAACAAACGCACCTGCACACAGCAGGGTTCAGCTTCCTCCTTCCATCACCTGACCTGTCAATCACAGCCTCGCTGCACAGTAGCCCGCCCCTCTCTCTCTTTTTCCAGAAACATAGGGAACGGAGGCGGAGCTCTACCGCCAGCAACGGTTTCCCCGGCAACGCTAATCTGTTCACTGGCAACGCCAATCTCCCTGATTTGGTGCAGCAAAGCACCTCCCCTCTGGTCTCCCCTGGCGACGCCTCTGGGGCCCAAGTAGGTGGAGCAGCACCCAACTGTCGGCCCCCGAAACCCCCTGCACCTGATCCTGACAGACCCTGTCACCTGTTCACCCTGTTCACCCCGTTGCACCCCACCTGCCCACAAACCTGTCACCTGCTAGCTGTCTGGTCCTTTATCAGGGTGGGAAATTACCAGCAGCCACCAAACAAACACCAGTAAACCTAAACAGCATATCGTGGACAAAAAGAATAAAAGATGTTAAATGCAATGTATTAATCAGTAAATCAGCATTGATTTTGAGATGTTAGTGTTGATTTAAACAAACGAGCGTTCCTGTCGGCATCTGCTCTGCATTTTGAGTCGATTTTAAGAGACATTTTAGGGTACAATCAGATTTTTCTTTGCAACTTTAATTCCAAAATCTCAGCTTCCAGAGCTGTGTCTAATAATTACAGATTAATCACGTGTTTCGCACGCTGAGAATGAATTTGTGTGCGCTTTTTGAGAGTTAACTCGAAAAACAGATCAATTACATAAGTAATTTTTCTGCTATATGTTCACATGATTGCACCATTTAGGCAAACATTTTAATAAGTCTACAATTTCCATTTAAATGCAGAATTTTAAAGGAAGGCATAATGTGGTGGAATGACCAAAAATGTATATGTGGAAAGACTGGGTAAATATTTTGATTAAACAATTATTAACTGAATTATAACGACCAATCTCAATTTACCAAATTAATTTGTTTCAACCGAAACCCAGATTATTCTGTTCATAATGACAAAAACAAAAAAAGCAAGAATGTGTTTGTGAAGCATAACCAGAAATGATTACAACAGTTAATAAAGTATGACAATGTTCATTTCATCAATCAACTTGTCACCCACTTGACTAGTCATGAAGCTGCTCTTCTCAGATTCATCTTGTTTTTACTTCTCTGCATCACAGAGCAACAGAGTTTATAGGAAATTAATTTTAAAAAATGACAACATGTGGCACCTTTAATTTCCTGCCCTGTTCTATTTAAATCTGTCCCGCTACGGCTCCAGTGTTTTTCCCCGCAGATGGAACAAACTGGACTTCTTCCCTCCCTGCTCCGCTCGTTCGATCCCTCTCTTTCTCCCTCCCTCTCTCAGTTCTCCAGCCTCTGATCCAGAAAGCGTCCTCCACCCTGAGCACGCGATACAGGTGGCTGACAAAATAAAGGAAACACTGAGAGTTGAGTGAAATCTCTGCGTCCCCAGAGTCCCAAACTCAAAGAGCTTTAAAGATGTCTTTGTTGGCTCACCATGACCAAAAAGCCTCCACTGAACACACTGTGTTTCCTTTGTTTTAACAGTTACCTGTTTCATTCAGTTTTCCCCCAAACTAACAAACCATCAGACAAACATGTGACTGACTGTGAGCTGTGTTTCTGTGACCTGCAGTACGGGATGGGAAGCGGCGGAGGCTCCAAGGCTTCCTTCACACCGTTCGTTGATCCGAGGGTGTACGGGACCTCCCCGACTGATGACGATGATAACATCTCTGCCTCAGGTACATTTTGTCTCTGAATGTGGCCTCGCGGTATTGTACCTGGTGGTTTTAACCTCCAAAATGGGTCACAAGATGAATCTAAAGGATCTTGAGACAGTTGCCGGGTTGGAAATAATAAAAACAACATTCTGCTAAACAAAATTATGTTTATTTCTCTGGTTTTCTGACCAAACTTATTCAAGTAAAACCGTCTGAGAAGGGAAAGTCTCTTTGATTGAACTGCTACGTGATGCACCCTGTGTAAGGAGTTGTGAGAAATAATAATAATTAAACTATTTGAAGCACTGTTATCGTAGACCAAGCACATTTTATGATAAAAAAGAAAATAAGAAGTCAAAAATAAACAACACGTTACTTTATATTAAAATGTCACAAGCAAGTTTTTTTTTTCTTGTTAATGATTATTAAACAATCTGCTTTTTAAAATCTATTTCTGTTCCTTTTTTGTGCATAATTTTTGAAGTCACAACAGATCACAAAGATGTTCCACTGTTTCATATTTTAAAGGAAAAATCAACAAATGAATTGTAAAATAGAGAGAAAATGTAGCCTAGGTTAATAATTTATTCTTTAAGTTATATTTCTGTTCTTCCTCTTTATAATTTAATGGCTTCAAATAAATACAATAAGAACCTTGTTGATGTTTTTTCTTCTATTTGCACCATATAACATTCATATCTCAGTGGTGATGGTGAATTCAAATGCCACACTTAAAAATTAGGTTATCCATAATAAAATAGTAAATGCACTTGTAAGAAACTTTGTGTACAGTAAGTAAAAGCATCCACCAGATAATGTGCTGTATGTCATGTTGCGCTGCAGCGCTGTTTGCTGATGAGCTGCTGAAGCACGAGCAGGAGCAGGCGAGGCTCAACGAGGCCAGGAAGATCTCGGTGGTCAACGTCAACCCGACCAATATCAGACCGCACAGCGACACGCCCGAGATCCGCAAATACAAGAAACGCTTCAACTCTGAGATCCTCTGCGCAGCTCTCTGGGGTGAGACAGTCGTCAAAACACCTTCACAATAATAATATAAATAATTTTTAATTACACAGGCAGTAAAAAACAGACGTGTGTGTGTTTGTGCAGGAGTGAATCTGCTGGTGGGGACGGAGAACGGCCTGATGTTGCTGGATAGAAGCGGTCAAGGCAAAGTTTACAACCTGATCAATCGACGGCGCTTCCAACAGATGGACGTCCTGGAGGGACTCAACGTCCTGGTCACCATCTCAGGTTGGTGTGCTTCTTAAAAGCCTGCACCCTGATTACAGGGACAGCAAGCAGGGAGGGCTGGTGATGGCTGGCGATAGCTCCATTGATCAAATTTAACTGCCAAGTGTCAGCGTCTAAAAGGTCCCTTTACTTTGGCTGTAAATTTGATATTCAAATGGGTTTTGAGGTTCAGTTACATGGAAGTGCTGTGACTGGGCAACTGTGCAGAGGTTTTCATGTAAACAAACAAATTCACCAAATGTGAAAATCTGAGCCATTATCCCCATATTTACATTGCGCCCCCCCCCCCCCCTTTCCCCATGTATGACAGCAGGCTTTGCGAAAAGCCAAGTGTGGCCATTCGTAACATCTATAAACGCTAGTTCTTTTCTAGCATTACCCGGCCCTCTGCATTCACTGGAGAAGACTGAGAAACAGCTGAATGCTCCAATCCTCAGTTTTCCTCAGCTGTTTTTGTTGATCTCTCATTTTAGCCATTCTTATTGTTTGGTTGTCACTGTTTCCTGTTTCCCTTGGTTACAGTTGTCTCTTTAACTGGTTTGGAGTACAAATAGAAAACAAAACAAGACGCTGAACATGACGGAGATGTTTCTATTTTTGTATAATAATACAAATTGGACGAGTGTCATCAGTACCTGAAATGTAAAAACTGTACATAAAAAACAGATTTACAGGTAAAGAGAATATTATTTCTCTGAATTGTTGTCCTTGTTATTTTGTTTCCTAACCAGGGAAGAAGAACAAGCTGCGTGTTTACTACCTGTCCTGGCTGAGGAACAGGATATTACACAACGACCCCGAAGTGGAAAAGAAACAGGGTTGGATCACTGTTGGGGAGCTGGAGGGCTGCGTGCACTACAAAGTCGGTACGAAAACTTGTTTATGTGTGTTGTGAGGACATCAACGTGTTAACACACCCACATTATAGGGACTCACCTCCAATTTGGTCCACACAAAGTTAATTCAATTTTAAGGTTAAGATGTTTTGGGGGGGTTAAGGTTAGGATTGGGCAAGGGTACATATGTGCCTTTTAGCTGCCATTTAAGCACAATTTGGTACATATCGCTATATCTGTGCTGCATATCTGACTGTTTTTACGCTGCTCTGCTCTCCTCCTGCAGTGAAGTATGAGAGGATTAAATTTTTGGTGATTGCTCTGAAGAACTCAGTGGAGATCTACGCCTGGGCGCCTAAACCTTACCACAAGTTTATGGCCTTCAAGGTAAGATGATAAAAGTGGATAAAAGACCCCTTTGTTCTTGAGAACATGTGAGCTAACAAGACAGAGGCAGATTATTTTTATTTATTTGTCTTTCATTTATCCGGGACACAGACTCACTGAGATACAGGATTAATTTTACAAAAGAGGCCTAGCAAAGAAGAAGAACAATGGCAGACAGAGACAGATGGAGTTTTGATTAATTCAAAAACAAATAAAGAAAAATGATACTTGATTCTACAAAATACTTAAAAGAAATTGCCTTCAATTGGAAAACACTGGTGGATTTCTTCACTAGTTTTAAGAAAATTTGGCTTTTAGGACTCAATAATGGACAAAAACTACTTACTGGCGATTCACTTCTATTTTTATTTCTTCATAGTTGCAGTGAGTGTTTAAGTTGCATTTAGCCAATTTTAATTAGTTTTTCTTCGTTGATTGTACCTCAGGTGTTTAGTTAATCCCCCCCCCCTTTCTGTCCGTCTGTCAGTCGTTCACTGACCTGCAGCATCGGCCCCAGCTGGTTGACCTGACTGTGGAGGAAGGACAGAGGTTAAAGGTCATCTACGGCTCCAGTGTTGGCTTCCACGTCATCGATGTGGACTCTGGCAACCCCTACGACATCTACATCCCCTCACATGTTAGTCTGTGTGTGTGTGTGTGTGTGTGTCTAAATGATGTCCTGCTATGTTTTACATCACCAGGACATATGACTTTTTAAACATTAATTACATTTGATTGCATGTTTAAACTGAGCGATTTTAAGGTCAAATTGTGTAATTTAATGAATGAAAGAGTGAGAGCAAATGAGCTAGTGAGTGAAAACATGAAATAATGAATGTGTGACTGAGCAAACAAGACAACAAATGAAAAGTTATGAATCAGTAAATAAGTCAATGAATGAGTGAGTGAATGGGTAAATGAGCAAGACAGTGAATGAGAGAATGATAAAGCAAGCAAAGGAGTGAGTGAGTGACTAAGGGACATAGTGAGTGATGAATGAATCAATGAATCAATGATCGTGTAAAGAAGCGAGTAAGCAAGACAATGAATGAATGAACAAATGGTTAAGTGACTTTGATTGCATAAATAAATGAGTGAATGACTGGATGAATGAATAAATAAATAAGGTAGTAAGTGAATGAATGAATGATGGTGTAAAGAAGCGAGTGAGCAAGGCAATGAATGAATTAACAAATGGTTAAATAAATGCGTGAATGACTGATTGACTGGATGAATGAATGAATATGGCAGTAAATAAATGAATGAGTGTGTAAACAAATAAGTGACCAACAGTACGAATGAATGGTTGAGTGACTGTAAATTAATGGGTCAATAAGTTACTATGTAAGTGAATGAATAAATTAGTGAATGAATGGAGTGAGTGAGTGAGTAATGAAGGAATGGGTGAGTTAATGAGGGGATGAATGAATAAATGAGCGACTGAACGAGTGAGCGGTGAGTGAGTGAATGAAGTGAGAAAGTCAATAATTGAATAAATGAGTAGGTTAGTGAGTAAGTCAATGAATAAAACAGTTAATTTATTCATTAATTCACTGATTTATTCATCCTTGGATGAAGGAATGGATGAGTTAATGAATACATGAATGAGTGACTGAACAAGGGAATGGCAGAGTTAATGAGAGAGTGAATCAGTGTGAGTGAGTGATAAAATGAGTCAGTAAGTGAGTAAATGAGTTACTGAGTAGGTGGGCCAATTAATAAATCAGTGAATGAATGATTAATTGAATGAAGAAATGGGTGAGTCAGTGAGTGAGTGAATACAAGAGTCAGTGAGTGAGTGAATACAAGAGTCAGTAAGTGGGTAAACGAGTGAGTCAATAAATAAACTAGTGAATGGATGAGAGAGTGATTGAATGAAGTAATAGCTGTGAGTTAATGAGTGGGTGAATCAGCGTCCTCTTCTAACCCTCGTCTGGTTACAGTAAGAGAAGGACAGGGGGGAAGGAAACGGTAACCACAGCAACCGCCTCACATTGCTTTTGGCAGTCATGAATCACGCTGTGCTCATGTCTGTTTCCATGGCGATTGCGTGGCTGAGGAGCGGGAGACTCTATTGTTGCAGCAGTTTCTTCTCTCTCAGGGTGGGGAAAGGGGGTTGGGTAGGGGTCCAGATCCCCTGTAGGCTCACGGCAGCTCCTAATCCCCTGCCTCCACCCCCTCCAACCCCCTCCCGTGTGTCGCCCCGGCAGATTCAGGGTCAGGTGACCCCACACGCCATCGTGGTTCTGCCCAAGACGGACGGCATGGAGATGCTGCTGTGCTACGAGGACGAGGGCGTCTACGTCAACACCTACGGACGCATCACCAAAGACGTGGTGCTGCAGTGGGGCGAGATGCCCACCTCCGTCGGTACGTCAACCAATCAGCTCGCTTCTCCCTGACCCCTGACCTCTGACCTCTATAAGCGGTCTCAGCAGATCATCTTTCACCCTCACTACTATCTACCACTCCTCCTCCGTTCAAAGCAACACTCCTCTCTCTCCTCCTGCCTTTTGCTTTCAGTCACACCTTTAAACAAGAAGCCAAGACTGCAGTCTCACCTGTTTCATTAACTGCTTAAAGGGATACAACAGGTTTTTGGGAGGTTGAACAGACTGTTCTTCTTTATTTGGTGAAGTGATGAAAACATACTGCATACAGTAAGGGCCAAAATCATCCATGTGAAACTGACAGCTCCGTTGCTTCATGCTAACACTTGCACATGCACTATGATGAATGATAGCACTTGATAAGAACCTGCTTGGGGCTTTTTATGTTTTTTGAATGAGTGGTGCATGGTGTGAAACAAACTGGGACTTGGGGAAATATTATCACTGGCTCACAGTGTATGCATTATAGCATTATAATACTGGCTTTTTGAGGCAAATACCAACATCAGTATTTGAAAATATGGGGGGGAAAAATGGGATAATAAAATATCAGCCAATATACCTTTTTTAACATCAACACATAACATAAACAGACAATTTGGTTATTAAAGAATTGTGACTTAAATATGTCTACAGCCATGCTAGCATCTTTGTAAGGCTGAAATGCTCATTATAAGGAAAACCAAACTGTTCGATAGATAAACCAAAGCATTGGACAAACTGAAATCTTGACCTGATGATGAGGCTAGAGGACAAGTTAAGGGATCACCAAAGTTCACAAAGACCATGAATGTCTGCACCAAATTTCCTGAACCACATGGTCGCACAAGAAGTAAAGTCAGGTGATCATCAAGTCATTAGGATTCATCCTGTGGGCACTATGAATGTCTGTACAAAATGTGATCGTAAAACATCCTGTAGATGTTGAGATATCTCAGTCTGAACCAAAGTGGTGGACCGACCCACAGACGCACATTGCCATCCGTAGAGCCAAGCCGCTAGCATGACTAATAAACTTGTCAGTAATGGAAACCTGTTTCCAAATACTTCAAACATATCTTTTCTGTACTTCTTGTTACTTATCGACTGATTTATCGGTCAAGCTCTGATATACATACACAGGGCCAGGCAATATAGCTGAAATCAGCAGCAGAGGACCAATAATGCCATGATAACATCTACATAATTAAAAACTTTACAAAAGCATGCACATTCAAACACGATGAATATGAGGTGCTGGACAGAAATACATGTGAAAAACGGAAAAAATAGTCTGCACACTAGATAATGCTCCCATCATCATGTCTGAAGTAGGGCTTGTCAGCGAAACTTCATCATCTACATAACGACAGTGCAACCTACTGTGTTCGATTGTTGTGTACCACATCAGGGGAAAAAAATCTAATCAAAACACACAAAGAGGTGAAGCAGATGAAGCAGGTGAAGCAGGTGAAGCAGCTGAGACCGCGACAACTTTAACAATCAGTTGCAGTAACAGACAGCTGTGACCGCCTCAGGAAGTGAAGCTGCCGAAATAGAAATAGAAATAGAAAGGGGTTCTGGGTGAGCTGTAATTGAATAAAATATAAGTAAAACTTAGTAAAAAACATTAACTCTAGATTTGGTTAATGCTAGCACCACTTAGCATACCTTAAAGTGTTAGCATGGAACAGATCTATTGGAGACACATGGAGGGTTTAGGTGTCGGTGTTCTCATCACTTAACAGGTGAGTTGACCAAAGAAAAAAACAACCCAAAAACTGAATGTATCTCTTTAACTTCGAGTGTTGAACGTCCACCTTCTGCATGAGCTGACAACAACACAGAGCATTACCTCTACCTTCTACCCCCAGCACACTCTTTTACTTTGGACACTCTCCTTTTTTAAATACAGTATATCTTTGCGGTTTTTATTATACATTGGAGGAAATGCTTGTGTGTTGTTGGTCTGCTGTGTTGAGTTCTGTCCTCTTGTTCTGTACGACTGTGAATTATTTCCAAAAAGGAATTTCTCATCCATTGTTAACTTTCATCCTTGATTGCAATGAGCTCTAAAATGACTCAAACCAAACAACATATTTATGAGATTCAGCAGACTAAAAGTGAGATCAAAAGTTTTGCCTGAGATCATAGCAGAGTGCAGTGCATCTAAATTCATCTATTATTTATTGGTACAAACCACATGAAGAGGAAACTCGAGCAGACTCTAGCACATCAAGGATGGATCTTGGATCTTATGATTCGAGTCGATCAAAGCGTCTGTGTTTTTCCATTCGGCCTTCACTCTCTGATTCTCAGATGTCAGTGTACAGTATCCTGATTGATTAAACATGTATGTTTGACTGACTGCGTCTGTGTCCTGAAGCACTGGTGGTTGCTGTATGTGGTCTGCGTGCGGACATCATCTCCTGTTAACATGTTTGTGTGTATTTTACCGTCAGACCAGAGTTTCTCACAGCCAAGCCTGGCCTCAGCCCCTCTCCCCCCAGACGAAACATAAAACCTGCATCGACGTCGCGTTTTTATTCCGCACACACGCTTTGATGAAGAGCTCACTCGATCTCCTTCCTCAGCAAAAAACAAAAAGACCTTCCACTGGACTTTATTTCTGTGACAGAGGAAGGTGTACATCACTGCCAGCTGGACCCTCTCTGCCGACTGTTTTCCACTGGTTTGGTATCGCATCGTTTAGTCGTGGCTTGGCAAGGTGTCATTATTTGCATTTTCGTGTTTACCAGTCTTTAAGCGCCAAAACAAGATGGCCTCCACCACCGAGTTTCATTGTGTCAAACTAATTGGCTCAACGTTTGTGGTCTTACTGATGAGAGAGAAGGCACATTTCTAAAGTAGGTATGACCTGTTCCTGCAGCCTCACTGATTTCTGATTGGCTCTCTTCTGCTGTGATGTCAAAGTTGTAATTTCTGTCTTCTGCTAATGATAACCAAACACTTCCTGCTGCTGATGCTTCAGATTAAAGGTTTTCCACTAGTGAACCACTGGAAAAGCCATCCGTTTATCTCACTGAAGCCGTTCGACAAACTGTCGCATGCGCGCAACTTTATCTAATGCTGCGGCTCACATGCAAAGCTCAGACCACCAGCGTCAGTCAGTGGGGCTCAAATGACTCATTTAAATCAAATACTGACATCAACATCAATGGAAACCTTTCCCAACGCCGAGCTCCTTCTCACATGAAGAGCTCAGAGGTCGTGATCGTTCAAATCAGAAGTCAGAAACTGCTGCAATAATCTCCTCCCGGAGGCGAGGCAGAGGAGGCCTCGATGTGTGACTGGCTTGGGTGTGAGACTGGTGCTGAGTCTTCTCCTGTCCAATCCCCCTGTGTGTGTGTGTGTGTGTGTGTGTGTGTGTGTGTGTGTGTGTGTGTGTGTGTGTGTTTGAATGTATACCCTCTCCTGTCCCCGCAGCCTACATCCACTCCAACCAGATCATGGGCTGGGGAGAGAAGGCCATTGAGATCCGCTCCGTGGAAACGGGACACCTCGACGGAGTTTTCATGCACAAGCGAGCTCAGCGACTGAAGTTCCTGTCAGAGAGGAACGACAAGGTGAGTCTGAGGACACCGGGACATTTGTGATCCTCTGTGTTTCTTTCTCTGAGGCACAAACTTCAGGGATCTCATTTATAGGGTTATTTATTTTATTTATTTATTCATTTAATTTAAAAAAATAGAAAATGTTCATGATATACTGAACATAATGTTGTGTCCAGTATATAATTCATCAACAAAAACAAGCTTCTGACAAATTCCTCACTAGAGTCCTCAGATTATGGTATTAGTAGTAAGAATTGCACTTTTATTTTATATAAATATATGAAGAAAAGTACTAACAAATGCTTTTGTGTCCTAATAAATCATGTTAAGTTTCGTTCTCGTAGTGCCAAGGAACTTTTTTGTGCCTCGCCTTAAGAGCAAATTACTGTATATCTTTGTAAATAAATAAACTGCATCATATCCACTGTATCAGAAGTGGATGCTGGCCACTGTGGGATTTTAAATAAAAGACCAGTATCAGTCATGGATGAATGAATGAAACCTTTATTGCCCCTAGGGGAATTAACTTTGCACAAACAGCATAAAAGAAGGTCAAAAAAACAAACAACCATATATGACAGCACATAATATAACATAAAACATAAAAAGCATCATTTGGGAAATCAATAAAGGACATCAAGTGCAAGTTCAAGAAAGTGCCATGTGAGACCATGTGATGAGAGCTTGTTAACCAGCTGAATGCTGCTTGGGACAAAGGATGTGATGCCTCTTTAAGTCCACATCCTGAGCAGCTTATACCTTCACCCTGAAGATAAAAGTGCATATTCAGGCCACAGAGGGTGCAGTGGGTCTGCTATGATCTTGTGAGCTAAATTCGTGGTGTACTGGTCTGTCATGTAAGTAGTACTGCACATTGGTTCCCCAGTTTAACAACCCGGTCCAGTTTGTATTCATGAAATATCTGCTAAAATACCAGAGACAGGTGTTCAGGCTAACGCTGTCCTCTCCACGCGTCTCCTCCTTCCTGCAGGTTTTCTTTGCCTCGGTGCGTTCTGGAGGCAGCAGTCAAGTCTTCTTCATGACCCTCAACAGAAGCTCCATGATGAACTGGTAACCCTTCTCCTTCGACCCACAACCCCTCCTCTTCTTCACTCTGAACATCGGCCGACATCCGGAGAGAGGGACGGAGGGATGACAGGAGGACAGTGTGTGTGTGTGTATACGATGTGTGTGTGTGTGTTTGTGGAGGAAATCAACAAGCTGCTGAACGGACAATTGAGCAGCTGGACAAAGAGTTAAACCACAGGTGGTGTCCCCCATATAGATCCCCTCCAACTATAGGGGGCGCTACAGGCCCCAAGGGTGGTGTCACTGCCTGCTGGGCAAAGGTGACTCCACAAACTGACAGTGGACGACGCCTTCGCCTAACCTGCGGACTGTTCGAATGGGCTGATGGTTGTTCTTGAGAGTTTTGATCCGGACTTTAAAGGACACTGACGTCATGCCGAGTAGCCTTTGACTTCCCCATCTGACTGAATGGGGAGCTGTAGAGAAGTTCTCTGTGTAGCACAATGATTTCTTACAGGGTGTTCACACTGCGAGTACAATTTGTCGTTCGACTCGTTCGCTTGTTGGTGGTGACGCAGGTGTTCTGACCACTTTTATTGCAGCGAATCAGACATCTTTTACTGCGCTGTGTTATAGTGAGTAAGGTAGCATCAACAGAAGAAGAAAACTTGAGCTTATCATTGACCCAAATAGTGGATGCAACACAGACGAGCTGAACCAAAATCACTTTGCAGGCAACTCAGTACATCCACACTAAGCTGGCTAAGGTTTTCCCTCCAATTTGGTCTTGTGTCCACACCGAGTCTGTGTTTTACTCTGCCAAAAATGTTGCTTTTTGAAAACAAAGTGGCTAAATCAATAAACTCTAACCAAATGTTTTATTGTGAGCAAGATTGGAAAACAACAATGTAAGGCTGCCCAGACAGGCAGTAAAGTTAAGATGCAACAGGTGTTGGTTGTGATGCGCAGTTTGGTTATTTGTCCATCCTTGTCGAGACGTTGAGTAAAGTCCCCTTTGCAATGTATGATTTCCAAAGCTGACAATCCTGAGAGACAAACTGTTTAGTCCACCACCGCTTTGGAGACCAAACCTCCTGCATCAAATTTATGAATCCACAACTGAATCAAAGTTGATGACGTGTCTCTGACACAGATTGTGAACAAGACTTTATTAGACTCATCTCGCACATTGAGATATGCAATGAACTTGTAACGTTGTTGTTGTTGCACAAAAAGAGATGTTGCCGTTTTCCTATTGTTCTGGCGTTTTAAGTATGAATAGAAGTCTTTACAAAAACAACCTAACTTTTCAAATTTAGTTGGCTAAGTGTGGACAATCAGCCTTTAACCGCTGTGAGCTTCTGGCCAAATGTTGAATTCAAATTATATATATGATGGTCCCTGTCAACCACTTCTGATAGTGATGACTGGTCAACTGAATCTCAATGGATGTTTTGTAGACTAACATCTCGTAGCAAAAACTCAAGGGTGTCTTCTTTGCGCTGTCAGATGTTTTCTTGTAGAGCAAACTTACATCAGAATCCGTTGAACTTGAAATTTCAAGCTGTGGCTGATATGCACGTTGTTTCCCTGATCATTACTCTCTATCTGTAGGACCCGCTGTGACTTGATGACGGTGTTGCTCACAGTGTGAACACTCATTTTGAGTGCTGCTGCTGAAACACCTTCTATGTCTGTTCCCCTTTAGGAGAGAAAAATACTACAAACAAGCAGTTAGTGTCACAGGCGAAATGAGACATTTTACATTTGTCATTTGAAGATGCTGTACAGTTTGGTTTCAGCTACTGTGGCTACTTTGCCCTGGTATATTTCTGGTAGGGGAAGGAAGGTTGTAGATATTGTATTATTGCTGCAACAGCAACACAATGACAAAATCTTCACATCATTTCACACAAGACGAACTTGCCGTAGAGTAGTTGCCAACATCTGGAAGTTTCTTCTTTTGCTGCCCTTCATTCTCTCCACCTTTTTCTGTCCCTGCTGTTCTGTGTACACTGCACCTGTGTAAATACTCACTTTGATGTTAAGGACAGACTTTGCAAAGCAGGTGAGAACACTGAAGAAAAAAAATAACAGTCTTGCTTTCTTTTTTTTGTCACACCTCTGTAAATCTGTCCGTTCTGTAGTTCCTCTCAGAGGGGAGGGTTTTTTTCTGACCAACGAGCCGAGTGAAGACTCACACAAAAGTTTGGTTTGGGTTAACACTCCAAGTTTACTCTTTTTCGCTGTAGTTCATCACTGTTTATTTAGTTGTGCATTTTGCATGGTGACATACATGTTTTACCTGTCGTCACTTGTTATTGAATTGTAAGTTTAAGGCAATACACTGACTGGTCTGACTGTAGAAGCTGTACGGTGAGACTCAAACTTTCTATATGAGCCCTAAAACATATTTCACTGAGCTGTAAATTGAAAGTTTTAACTTAGCTTAGCATCTGGGCTTTTATCTCATGAGTAACGGTCAGATATGGCAAGATTGTACACTGGATAATTATACATTTACCATTAGATTTATATTTTAGGTATTTTGTTGATGCTCACACCCAGAGCAGCTTATAACGAGCGAGCAGGACGGGGCTCAGCATCACTTTGGATGACATTTTCTATTTTTTGTGACGCTGATGTTTGTGGGATTGTGATCAGGCTGCGAGAGAGGAAAGTGGTTCATCTTTTACTTGATATTCTTTTATCGTTCATTGATCTTAAAGGACACGATAGGTGTAAGCGATGCCGCTTTAAGGCCAGCTGAAGCCTTTTACATGTGCAGGATGTTAGCATTAATCAACACCCTGTGAATAAAGGTCAGGAGGCAGGGTCGGTTTGAGAAACCATAGATTAAAAGATATATATACTGTAAGAATTTTCGTTATGATATCTTACTGATCATTTTAGAGAAAGACAAAAAAATAATGTTCACTTATTAAAGCTTAGTTGTCTTTCTACAGAATAGAGAACATAGCTATAAGAATTTCTAAAAGAAAAATACAATGTTTTTATTGTGGTATTATTTGTATTTGTATTTCAATTTTTGTACGTATCAAGACTGTGAACGTATGTACGGCTGTCAGCCTGTGTGTGCGTGTGTGTGTGTGTGTGTGTGTGTGCGTGCGTTTGAGTGTGTAGGTGAGCAGGTGTGTGCACAGGTGTGTGACATGCATGTGAGTGTATGTTTTCACCTTGTCTGAATCACTGGAATCAGTCAAAAGACGACCTCAATCTGGTAACGCACATCTGTGATGTTGGAAATTCTACAATAAATGTCCTCTCCTTGTACAGCAACACTACCGGCTTCACTCTCTTTCTTTACACCTGATTAGTACGACAAAGTTCTCGCACCATAAGGTGTTCTTGACAGGTGTTTAGGATGAAAAACTCACCAAAAATCTTGTACGCTTATACTCACTGTATTTATATACCCACAAGTTATCAACAGTGTGCTGGACTCTTTGGTTTCTTTTTGACAATCTCTCAAACATTAGTGCTGAGATGAGTTGATCAATACATTAGTCGATCAAGAAAGAAATCATTAGTTATCAGTAAAGTAGCAGGACTTAGAGTCTTCACATGCTAGCAGACTTTGAGCTAAATGCTAATGTCAGCATGCTACTATGTTCACAATGACAATGCTAACATGCTGATGCTAAGCAGGCTTGATGTTTACCATGTTCACATATGTTGGTGTGTTAGAATGCTAGCATTTGCTAACTGTGAATAAACACAAAGTACAGCTGAGGCTGATGATACTGAACACTTCTTCCACTAGAGTAACAGTTTATACTTAATAAAAAATATGTATCTTGCCTCCCCTGGAACCCTCCACATGCTCTGTATCTGAGAACCACTGACCCGATGGGTTGCCATGTTTAACTGCCTCAGACCTGGCATCCCTTTCTGCCAGGGGACTCCCCAAAAACTTACACCCGGGGGCGCCGGGCGGTGCCTTATGTCCTGCATCACACAGAGTGCTGTGTGCCTGATCTTTTTGGATACACTAGCAAAACCATAACCTAAAAAGTTAACCAAAGGATTAAACCTACAGGAGACCTCACGCCTAATTGTAACTTCAAACAGAGACGATTTTTTGTTTTTTTTGTGATCATCAACTAAATAGTTCTAAATTATATTGACATTTAGATTAACTAAATTATGTAACAGCTAAAATCTACTTAGATGGGGGGTCTGTATTCTGATATCAATACTTACAAGGCAGACTATGAATTTCCATACATATATATAGCGTACATAGATGAGACCAAATATACAAATGACAGGAAAACATGAATAGTATATTCTGTATGCCTTCATACTTGATATGCATCAAATAAACTGATCTCATGTTGAATACGTGTATTATTCAGTCTGGAAAACTCATGAACGTGCACTATGAGCACGGGCTGAAACGGTTGAAACCAACGGTAACGGAGCTCGCCGAAGCGTTCACTGCTACGTCGTGCAAAACCACGCCCATCCGGGTTTATGGAGTCTTCTGCCAGGCTGCAACAACCGGAACACATAAACGCCACCCTCCCTTCTTCCTCTACGGATGCTGCAGTGAAGTTGGTCGCGCATGCGCAGTTTCGGTCCTCTTTTTCTTGGAAGGTAAGTGTGGCATGGCGCGTGTTTCTGCCTTGGGGGGGATAAACGGAGGACTTAACGGTTTTATAAGTAAACTGATAACGGATTCAGAGGTACTAAAGTAGTCGTGTAGTGGTTTGAGAAGCTGTGGACGTAGTTATTTAATTTCTCGGTGAATGTAGTCGCTCGCAGGGCAGGGTGTGGGTGTCCATGTTCCAGCTAACATTTATCAGGTTTAATCAAAGGGACATGCGGCCTTCGGCGGCGCGGTCGGTGGAAGTCGCTTGTCATTCTCTACGCTAATGTCTGTTTTTTCGGTACGCGTTCAGATATCGCGGTCTACTTGTCATCCGACGGTTAATGTTGATCATATAAACATAACGGTCCACACAGCAGTCGCTGTCGACCGAGCGTCAATCTCTGCTTTTATTTGGACGGAGCTGAATGGAAGGCTAGCGTGACTAGCTGCTGTTAGCATCTCATTAGCTAACATAGTCGGATAACGGTATTCCCTATTTGTAAAGCAGCGGCGCACGTTGGCCAGTTAATAAACCTCGCGGCACCATAAGAAGACCCTAATAATGGTGGTTAATCTGATCGAGATAGTCTAAACCGAAAATCTAAGAGAACCTCGGCTAATGTTGGCGCTTGTAACGTTATTGTAGTTGGCTTTGTACCGTTATCTGGCGCTGTTGCACTTGTGAACTCCAGGCCAGCCAACTTGTTACAGTTTGCGCTAACTAATGTGTTAATGTCAGATAAATAAAACTACCCCCTTTAGCCCCATCAAGAGTTAATGTTTTTATCTTATAAGCATTGTTGACTATCGTCAGCTAATTGGCTAATGTTAGTTTTCATGAGTTATGAAGTTCAGTTGAAGTTGATGTGGCTAACGTGAAAGACTAGTGGTGAAATTGAAAGTGGCGCAGCCGTCCAGCCTCGTGTTGAGCCGGGCTAGTTGTCCATGCTTCCATATTTTGATGTTCATAGTTGGACTTTATTAATCAGAGCGGACTTAATTTTTGTCTGCGGAGCAGCTCATGAGGATGCCACTTTTCCCGAGATCTCGCGATATCAATTAGCAAGGTAGTGCTCGAACCGCACAGTGGGGCCCTGGAAAGGCTGCAGTGGTTCCTGAGCAAAGGGACAGAGACATTAAACTGGTATTTAACCCGCTGGAAATCAGAAACAGCCTTATTGCCAAGTAGGTTTTCACATACAAGGAATCTGTCTTGGTGTTGTGGTGCATACCGTTCAAAATAAACAAAGAGAAAAGAAAATGAGTACAGTGAAAGTCAAGGATATAAAATAGAAATTTAACCACATTAAGGAAGAGAGATTTTCATTGGGTCAGTAAGCGATAACCTTTGCACCCATCAAACCTAAAAACTATACTCCTGAAATTTGGGTTTCTGGACACGTCTTAGTGGTGTTTTTGTTTTAGGTACATCTCCCTGAAGGGTTTAATTGCACAATGGGAGAAGTGGATGCATGTTTTTTTCAAGTGGGATGAGTTGATTCTGTCACACTACTTCGCACACTCTGTGCTTTCATGCATACTTATTTGATTCTAGCTAGATCAGGCTACCTTTTTGATTATGGCAGCTGTCATGTAAACACCTCAAAACTTACAAGTAAATTTAAAGGGTAAAGCCCGTGATATTCTACATTTTTCTCATTGTCAACAACTCCCATCAAGAGACACCAAAACTAACAATGTGTTAATTTGTCCTGACTGTCCACTCTGTCTGTGGCTCTCAGCTCCAAGTCCATTGGTTGTAAATCTTTTCAAATCAGCTTATAAATATAGCTTGTGTATAAATCACATGCATCAAGATGAGGTTTACACTTTAGGGTTAGTATGCTGTTCCAGAATAAATCACGTCATGGCTAAATTTGGATGTATCGGTTAAGCATTTGACCGGCAGCTAATTTAATGTTTTCAGTATCAGATATTAAGGTAAATGATCTGTAAATATCTTTTACAGCGCCCCTGACCCATCGCACCATGGCAGATCCCGATCTTGACTTCCAGACTGGCGAGTCTGGCGCCTCCGCCACCTACCCTATGCAGTGCTCTGCTCTGCGTAAGAACGGCTATGTGGTACTGAAGGGCCGTCCCTGCAAAATTGTGGAGATGTCCACCTCCAAGACTGGCAAGCACGGACATGCCAAGGTAAAATTATCCTTAAAGCATGGTTATGTAGCCCCTTCAGACTGGGAGCGGCTGTAAGGTGGCAGTGCAAAGTTTTAAACGGAGTTTGGAAAGGGAAAAAAAACTCAACCAGTGGCAAAGATGTACTTGGCAGAGACCGGAGGCTCAGCTTGGGCTTGAGGATCTCAGATTTCAGAGCAGTCTGATCCAAGCTGCCTGAAGTGTTACTCCAGTAATGCACAGTCTCCTTATCTTTTTCTTCAAACACCAGGGTGCTCCCACATGTACTTTGCCCTTCTGTGGAACTTGGCCACAAACGGAAAAATTAAGAGATTGTGGCTGTACATTTTAAAAGTTATGATATGTTAGTGATTAAAACCTAAAGAAATGTGTTAAATACAGTACTTTCTATATTGAAATCCCATTACACCTGCTTCCTAAATGGAGGTTGATTCATGCTCTGTCCAGTAACTACAGATGAAAAATAGCCTCTTGGCTAACTCTGGCACATTTACAGCAATGCTTATTAATGTGCACTGAACCTTTTTAAATAAACCAATAAATGATTTTTGATGCGGTGTAAATTGAAGTTTTTAGAAATTCCTTCTTACATTAAATAGCAAATCCCTCATTTCATCAGTTTAAATGATTCATGTTTAAATCCTGCTTCAACTGGAAATGCATCACATTTTGGAAAGATGTCAAAATGCTGACATTGTGACTGCTGGACAAAACTACCTAATGAAATGACTTTGGTTTACAGTTTTGCACCATATTGTCATTTTGTTTCTGTTGTGTGCTGCTTTCACAAACCTCATGATTCGTCTTTTGTTACCTGCACAGACTAACTCGGACAGATTTCTTGAATACTTAACATCACTGTGTAATAAACCAAATGTTCCTCCGTAGGTTAACCTGGTTGGTATCGACATCTTCACCAACAAGAAGCATGAAGATATGTGCCCCTCCACCCACAACATGGATGTTCCCTCCATCAAGCGGATGGACTACCAGGTACGCAGGCGGTGTGTGACAGCAGTTAACCAAAGAACTGTGGCCACTGTCTTCTGTGCCGGCTATTCTTGGGCATAACGTTCAGCTCTCTGTGGTCCGTTTGGAAATCAGCTGCAGGCCTCTTGCAATTTACATCATGCAGAAATGTTAATGTTAACTTAATCTGATCGTGGGTACATTTTCTACTCAGTATTATGGGTGTTTGATTTATCTTTTAATTTGAACTGTTAGTAGAAGCAAAACATTTTCCAATACATCTAATATTGGCTTAGAAAATACAATAATTCTGCTTGTGATCAAGTCTTACAATATTCCAAAAAATATTGTATGTAAACAGCACATGTGACTATTTATCCCCAAAAAAGGCTATAATTGATATATAAGCATAATCAAATCAGGACATGTGGAATATGCTGGTTTTAGTCATTTTACCGCAATTATCTGAGCTTGTGACATTTTTGCAAATCATGGCAATGCCACTCTGAGTTTTGAGGACAGAACTGGTTTGAGGTTGAATGCTGGAGGACGGCTGATACTAAAGTCACGAACCTGGATATGCTCCAAAGCAAATAACTGTAATTACTCCTTTTTAGAATAAGGTCAACTGTGTTGTAAATGTAGTCACTGACTGTGTGTTTTCTAACGTGTCCTCCCCTTCAGTTGGTCAACATCAATGAAAGCTACATGACCTTGATGAGCGACAACGGTGACATCAGGGAGGACCTGCGCGTCCCTGAAAGCGAAGTCGGCAAGGAAATCGAGGCAAAGTTTGAAGCCGGTGATGAATTCATGGTGAGTGTAAAAGCTCAGGGCTTTTAAATTATTTTGTTGCACCTGATGAACCACTGCACAAATATAATAAATGATTTTTGAGGGTCACAAAATAGTTAACGGTTCAGTGTAATTTTTTTTTGGTCTGTAAGCATTTTGAATCCTGTTTGTATAGTCATGAAGACGCCTGACACCAGAAACTGAAAGATGTAAATGACGATATGCAAATTCTTGACATTGCTGGCAGCAGTGAGATCATAAATAACCATCTTGAGATGAAGCCGAAATGCATCTGCCATGCTTTTTATCATTTGGACAGTTAATTTTCTTACTGAAAGCAGACAGGATTCAGTCCTGAGTTAGAGCACAAAGTTGTTGCGCGGGGAAAATGTGAGGACTGCGAGCTGCATGTGTAAAGTTTCAGATGATTGACTCGAACATGCTGTGTGCTCTCCGCAGGTCACCGTGATTTCTGCCATGGGGGAGGAATGTGCTATCGCTACCAAGGTCCTGGCCAGCAAATAGGGAGATGGACTTTGCTGCCCAGACAACAAGCACCACCCACAACCAGTCTCTTGCATTCTCATTGGTTCTGTCACCAAAGCGTCGGCCTTCACAGACAACCTCAATCATTCTGTTGTGATTTCTCTCATCATTGATCTTTTGGTTATTTTTTCTCCCCTTTTCATTTCTCTTTTCCATTGCTGTTGGGAAAGTTCCTCTGCAGCTCGCTGCGTGGTCCTCTGCCTGATCGCTGAGGTTTTGTTTGGTAACAATCTACTTTATATAAAACAACTTCAAAAATAATGATCGGTTGCTCATTCCTGCTTATTTTTGCCTTCAAAGTGTTAGTTTTGCCACTCACATTCCTGAATGTTTAAATAACAACGGGATTCAGCTTTTGTATGATTATTTTTTTATATTCTTGAATATAGCAGGTCTAAAGCCTTTTAGAGGGAAGGGGAGGGTGGCAGTTTTTGAGTTGTTAAAGCAGTGGGAGGGAGGGTTGCCCCTGTAGATACTAAATTCTGGTTTAGGTCGTCCCTCTAGCAGCCATACCGCTTTCCAGCATGGCCTTTGCTCTGGTTCCTGAGTGGATTGGGGCGCGACAAGGTCCATTTTTCTCCTAATCGCTGGGATTGGTGGTGGCTTGCACTTACGAGCACTTGAAGTCCACCCCAGCATGTCAAAGCTCTAAAACCAAGAAAAGAGAAGTTTTTTTTTTTTTTTTCTCCCCCCCCAGAAGAACAGAAACAAACTTCAGTGATTTACCCTCGTGATGCCAGTCTCTTGTCTGTGTAGAAGTTTGAGGGGCGTGAGGGTCCCGTGCGCTCACACCTCTCGTCCACCGGGGCAGTCAAGGGCTCACCCCGCTGCCCCGGTCATCCCCCTATACAAAAGGAGTGTTATTTTGTTTTGAGAGGCATGAGTGTGTAGCGGCGTGGGCCTCCGAAATGTGGGAGGCAGTTTGCAGTGAGGCGTGTGTTTCTTTTGAGGGACTCAATCGGGTTGGGGAGGGTGGTAGAGTTGCAAACTTTTTGTTCACTCGAGGCCTTTGTCACCTGACTAGAGATGGCAAAAATAAAACGATGAAACAAATGGACAAAAACTGCAAACTATGTCTGATTTTCTGTCTCCAGTAATTTGACAGGTTTATATCAAAGTGACTGTAGCTCATTCGGTGATCAGTGAAGCACAAGGGTGGACCCAAAGGGCTCAAATCATAGCAAACAGCTTAAACTTGGTAAACTTTAGATATAACTTGCATAAAAGCAGGCGCACTTTAGATCATGAAATACACTACCTTTTTAAATGCGCATGTCGCCTTTGCAAGTTGTACTAGTTTCTACCCTTAGTAAATAGCCAAAGCAAAAGTCCTGCTTTCAGATTCTTACTTGAGGTAAAGTTTCAAGTTAAAGTTACACAATGTGATGTGTTAAATGCATTAACCAAAGTAGAAAGTAGTGTTGGTGATTAAAATAATATACTAGAGTTTAAACTCAACAGTGGGTCTCAAAGTTTCTTATGTCAAATCATTCTCTGCAAAGTGCAAATGGCACCTGAGCTCCAGTGTCTTTTGCACTGCAGATGGAAAAAACTCTTAACTCTTCTTCAAAGCCTCATGCAACAACAGATCCACACTGACACTCCTCTCCACACACACACGATGGAGCACCCTGAAGGAAAGGTACAAAACCATCAAAGGACACCTGTGATGTAGGTTACATTTTCTTAAAGTAGAGCTGCTTCGCTGTCAAACGTTTAATTTGCTTAAATCAAACCAGGTGATTCACAACCAGGCAGTACATGAAGACTGGAGTAGTTTGGCTGATTTGATAAAGTTGATAATATATAAACATAACTGTTTAGAAGAAAAATGAACACATAGGGTTACAAATTTGAGTTATGCTGGTCTTTAGTACAGCCAATCTTGTGTCCTCAGCACGTGTGTCTCTTGATATAAACTTATCTTTGGTAAGTGCTGTCTTTGCAGTTCAAATTACAACAGAACAAAGGGAGATGGACGTTTCAAATGCAGTTTGAATGGAAAAAATCCAGTCAGCTGCTGTGGAGATGTCCGTGTCTAAAGTCAGGCAAACTAGTCTGCAAATGTGAGGGTGTAGGTTTCAAGGAGTGTACAGTAGGCTATAAGCTGCAGGTGGGTGATTTCAACATATTGACCCAGGGAGACACAGATTGAACATTTGTCCTAGGGAGAAAACATTCATCAGGATATAAAACCCTTAGAAAGGTCTCCTTAATGTGTCATATTAAGATGTTATTGAGCTGGTGAGCAAAGATACAGTCAATAACACATGATTCAATTCAATTCAATTCAGTTTTATTTATATAGCGCCATATCATAACAAAGTTATCTCAGGGCACTTTTTCTAGTAGAGCAGGTCTAGACCGACTCTTTATATTTACAGAGACCCAACATTTCCCACCATGAGCAGCACCAGGAGACAGTGGCAAGGAAAAACTCCCTTTAACAGGTAGAAACCGAGCAGAACCAGGCTCTAGGTGGGCGGTCATCTGCCTCGACCGGTTGGGTTGAAGGGGGAGAGAGAGAGCAGGAAGAAAGAGAACATACAGCAGCACAATACAGTTTCACACAGAGATGTAACGCAATGGCCGCGGCAATGGCATGGCTGTCAACACCAATAGAAACAATACTAAGAGCAATATTACAGCAGCAGTACTAATAATAATAGCAACAGCAGCTGCAGCAGCGGGTGCAGAGGAGGAGCACGGGGGCAGCAGGCGGCCGCAACCATAGATCCAGACTCTACAGCTCCGGAGGCAGAAACACCTGCAGAAAGCAACAGAAGGAGAGAAAAAGGGGAGAGAAAGCACACAACCACGGGAAGAAGTTGAATTAGTAACAAGCATTGATGGGATATGAGGGCGTACAGATGGAGAGGAAGAGGAAGAGGAGGAGAGAGGAGCTCAGTGCATCATAGGAAGTCTCCCGGCAGTCTAGGCCTATAGCAGCATAACTAAGGGGTGGCTCAGGGCTCACCTGAGTCAGCCCTACTATAAGCTTTATCAAAGAGGAAAGTCTTAAGCAAGGTTCACTCACAATAAGTGAGGAATTCTGTGTTCTAAAGCCACATCTATAAAACCTAGAGTTATAATTATGACAAAATATCACATAATTGTGACTTTCAAATTCAAATCTGTGAGATGTTGAAGTGTTATTATAAGACTTACTATGTCAATTCAATTCAATTCAGTTGTATTTATATAGCGCCATATCATAACAAAGTTATCTCGGGGCACTTGTCAGAATGATGATCTGAGAAATTTTATTTTTGACATTCCTAATTCTTCAACTATTTATTTTCCTGGTGGGGCAGGGCTCTTGCAGTAACAGTGGTTATGTTTTGTTTTTGTGGTGCAACATGAGCTGAGTCATGCTATGCAGGTACAATCTCAAAGCCACCTGCTGCTCTGTTCTGCAGCTACAATAGAGGGCTCATTAGAGCTGAAATATGACAGGAGAACATAGAATCCCATACAATATGCAGGCTGATGTATTCTGAAATGTATCATTATAAATGTTGCAACACTTGGATGATTTGTTTAGTTCCAGTTGGGATACTGGGTTTCTTTCTGTCCTCTCCGGGAACATATTGATGTCAGAGCCTGTGTCAGCATCAACTTATTCAGTCCAGCATTAGCCTGTCCTAGCAATGTGAGCACTGATATGTTTACCCCTCACCACATTAGTACATCAACTTTAACTTGTTGCACTTGTTCACTACTCACTAGTGACCTAAACACAGCCCTCTCTAGTCTCCTGGATTCAGTTGCATTATATTTATAATTACAACAGATGTTTGAAGCCTATCACACTGCCTAACACTGACAGACTGCTAAGGAGGCTCTGTATTATAATTTCCAGTCAGTCCAGTCAATGGGGTGACAGTCCATTAGCGCAGGAAGGGGGGTACTGAGGGGGCTGCGGCCCCTCCTGGTGGCCAGAGTGAAACACAGTGGAAATATAATTTTACCTTTTTAAATAATCTGTGATCAAAAATAGTAATAGTAAAACAGTTTCTGTACAAGTGCTTCTGGTTACATTATTCTGTGGTTCCAGCATGAACAATATGGTGAATTTGAAGTATTAACACATATATGGTTTCCTACCTAAGTATTCTGTCGTGACTGCTTGCCTTCACCTCAGCTAAAAGTTTAGAGGAGTTGCCAAACACTACTGGCCATAGCAAATTGATGAAAATAACCTAAAATAGCATTTTATTTTCACTTTAAATAGTCCAAACCCAACTACGCACAGAGCAGCAACTAACCCACTACGGGCTTGTGTACGGACTCATGGAGGTAAGTAGATAATAACAAACGCTCTGCGCAGAGAAAGTACTGACAGGACTGATTCTGAGGACAGACAGGATGAACATCTACAATATCTGCAAAATGACACATCATTAATAACATGTTGAATAGAACACCAAAATGGTAATCAGCCTGTACATGCTAAGACTCTATGTTTATGATTTTTTTTTCTTTTTTGTAGTTTTTAATTTTTGTAGTTTTGACCAAGTCAGCAGCAGCTGAACTTGCTGCAGGTTTAAATATCCTCATGTCATATGGATTGTATTGCTTATTCTGCTGTAATATTATTTGTTTCAGATTTAACTATAGAAAATGTAGCCTACTACGTCTGTCAGTTGTTCATTGTAAACCGTGATACGCTTATAGTACGTGGTCGCACACATGCATCTATCCAGGGCAGCCCCCCCTACTGAAGATACGTTCCCGCACGCATGGGACAGCATGATGTACAGGCAACTCTCTGTCTGACTTCTCCTCTGGTTGACTGTTGAAAACATCAACAGTGAGCTGTTTTGGGCACTTTAACAAAATCAGGAAGTGTACTTTTAAGTAAACATAGCAATAACACAAAATGTAAATATGGAGTAAAAGTACAATATCTCCCTCTGAAATGAAGGACAAAAGCTGAAAGTCTCACTTAGTAGAAATGTTCAAGTAAGTACCAGTATGGAAGAATAAAACCTCTGAATTGCCTCTAAAGACCATTTTTCATGACCTCAGGCTTTACAAATATACAGTAAAAATACCATTCTTGCCTTGTCCGTTAGCTGTTGTTTGTTTAGTGCTTGGAGTGACATTAAAGGAGATTTTCCTCCAGTCAAAGTACTTGTCATTCCACCACCTATACATAGCTGTTGTCCCTACAAAGGTTACCCAGCAATGCAGGCTCTTGAAACTGTCAAACTGAGATAGAAAACAGTTCTCAAACATCTTAAACCCCACCACTAATCTTAATCCAAACCTTTTGATTTCAAGTGGGAAGACCATATAACTTGGAGCTCACACGATCGTTGTGTTGATCTTTCTGAGAACAGGGACTTCATTCATCCCAACTCAACCATGACAAAGCTCACAGAGCCTGAGAGCAAACTTCACTAACTGTAGAATCTCCTAGGATCAAACAACTCCCCATTGTAGCTGCAGGCAGCCTTGAACCTCTAACTTCAGCACAGTAGATATATTTACACCAGAATAAAAATAAAAAAAACTTGGAATTGTCACTCACATTCAAGCTAAAAACAAGTAGAGGGCTCTTCAATCACACTCCAAGGTCACAGGAAAACACAGGCTTACCTTTCCACTGTCAGTGCTACCAGATAGAGCAGGTAAGGGCTGTTGTTTCCACACCGGCTGACTGCTGTTTACTGTGGGAGATGAACATAAAATCCTCTATTCCCCTGCTATGACAAGCAGCCAGCCACTCTCTCTTTGTTTGACATTCTTCATGGTCACACCCAGCCCAGCCACTATTACCTGAGAAGGGCTTTTTTCCTCCCCTCCAGGAAGTAGAGGTAGGTTAGCAGATTGCCACAACACACACACAAGCCTTTTTTCTCCCTGCCCTCAAGGGATCTAATAACCTTGTTTGTACTGTGTTCCTGATAAAGTACAAAAGCAGGTTCTCCCACAAAACAAAGCTTCCAGGGACAGAAGAGGCAACTTGGAAATTATGGTGACTGTTAAAAAATGTCAATTGATTGGCTTTTACAAGAAATAAATATATTGACACATAATATGTATGATATTAGCACTGGTGAAAGTAGTAAAAACA
Source organism: Macquaria ambigua (assembly GCA_008360985.2). Classification (NCBI taxonomy): domain Eukaryota; kingdom Metazoa; phylum Chordata; class Actinopteri; order Centrarchiformes; family Percichthyidae; genus Macquaria; species Macquaria ambigua. The sequence goes on from VMKM01001358.1 coordinate 28,400, forward strand.
CCCCCATTACAAACACTGTTTTATTTATAATCAATGATAGTATCTCCCAAATTTCCGCTGTTTTCTGCACTTACTTATCAACTGACCCTTCATACCCTTCTGGCAATTCAACTGCTTTAAGCACCTACACATCTGACTCATCATTTGATTCTTAAACTGACAATTAAACTGCTTTCAGCTCTTACACTTCATCTAACATTTCAAACTCATTTTTAGCACTTTCACTTTATGTGATACTGTAACTGCTTTTAGCGCAGTTAAAGATTATAATCTGTGATTTACAATCATGTCATTTCCACTAACTAACTTCCACTGACATAACTTCAACTATGATTCTCTGACTGACATCAGTTTAAAATAGTGCAGATAAACAGGTAGGTATGCTAGCTTTAAGTGGGCTTACAGTCAGCTCCATCCCCTGTGTGGTTTAGGGTGGGTGTGTGTACTGACAGAGCAAACAGTGTACTTGTAGTCAATGTCAAGCTAAATCAATAGAGCGCTTTGATGACACTCCAAACTACTGATTTACATGACAGCCACATGGAAAGGTACCTGGAAAGTTCCTATTAGGATGAAAAAGCGCTATAGAAGCACTTTAAAAAACTTTCAAACATAAAGACTGAGCTAAAAATGTGCTCTCTCTCTTTCTCTCTCTCTCTCTCTCTCTCTCTATATATATATATATATATATATATATATATATATATATAGTCAAGCCCAAAATTATTCATACCTCTGGCAAATTTTGACTTAAAGTTACTTTTATTCAACCAGCAAGTTTTTTCTTGATTGGAAATGACACAGGTGTCTCCCAGAAGATTATAAGATGATGTACAAGAGGCATCATTGTGGAAAAAAATATTTCTCAGCTTTTATTTACATTTGAACAAAAAGTGGTACTGTGTACTGAAACACATACAGGATATACATAGACAGATGGGTGACAAATGAAAGGAAGCCCAACATGAAGTGTATTAATAAGCCTTTTTTCACCACTTGCAGAAGGTCTAAGGATGGTGGTCTTGCTAAATCAGTGTCTCAATCAATCTCTCCATCCATGGCCTTGGCCCAGAGCTAGATGATCTTGAAAAGTGACACATCAACAAGAAATAGGGACAGATATTCACAATCCACAGCGGATGTGTTTGACTTAAATGGGTCCCTACTTCACCAGGTAGTGATACTGTGTAGAACATGGCATTTTTGAGTTCTTGTTTTCAGTGAAGCAGACATCAAATGGGTTCTATCTTACAGGTAGATATCAAGAGTTGGAAGTTAATTGGACGCTTTCTAATCTTAAATCCATACCTTGGGATGTCCTCCAGGGTTGTCTTGTTTGTATTAATAATTAAGTATTAATAATTAAAAATCTGTCTGCTCATATGATCTCTTACTTTATGCATCATGCATATTTACTCATATGATGAGTGTCGAGCTGCAGAATAATTCAATCAGGCTATCTGATAATACATTATTTTCCCTTCATGTAGGGAAAACTGAGGCCACTCTGTTTGGGTAAATCTGAGAAAATTTCCTGAATTTTTAGTTAAGGTACTTCAGACAATAATAGCAGCAAAAACTACTCTTAATTATTTAGGTTGTACTTTACATAAACAGCTCTCAGGGGTGGACATTGCACTGAAAGTATTTAGCAAAATCTTTAAAAGACTTCTTGGCTTAGAGAGCAGCTCTTTCTGTAGATCCAACTCAATATAATTTTGACTTTGCTGCCACCTGCTGGTACAGCAGTTCTCCTAAAAAGCAAGCTTCAGACTCAAAGTTAATTTGGACATAACTTAGGGTTTTGTCCAAATTATCTTCCCATACACATAAAGTCACATTTTGAAAATCTCACCTTTCTTCCAGTGTAAAGAAGAAGTACTCAAATTAAGCTAGGTCTTACAAAATTGTGTGAAGAATGCAGTTTCTGGTTACTTAGCCAAATGCAACAAAAGGCAGTTATTACTTTAAGATTTAGGAGATCCATGGGTACACATACATCCTCATGAGCTTAATTCAAAGAGCTTTTAAAAAAGAAGTGGAAAAAAATGGAAATTGATACAGATCAAAGGGAGGACATTTGTATTGGGACACTGCTTAACACTTATGGAGAGAATATACTTGGAAGATACATTTGTAGTATTTTATTACGCCAAATAAATAAACAAAATATGAAGGTATGTATCTCTGCAGGTGTTGGAGGTAGTGTGGAGAAATCTATGCCAACTTCATCCATATATTTTGTTTATGTTTAATGTTAAAATCATATTGGATTGGTGTTAAAAGGAAAATAGATTGTATTATTATTTCTATTAGTCAAGAGTTTATTTTATGTGCCTTATTAGGTATAATACCCCCTGAAATATTGGACAAAATAATGAATATTATTATTATTATTATTATTATTATTATTATTGAATAGGAAGCCAGTACAGACAAATGGAAATAACAAATTAAAATCACTCATAAAATATAAAACTTGGACGAGCACATAGTTGTGCAAAGTAAAATCATGGAGGCAATGGATGTAATGTGTACAGGTAAATGTGAATGGATTATCATGTATTGATATGCATGTTCATTCAGATTTGTATATGCGCATTAAAGTACGTATGCATAACTTCTTATATATCTTTTCCTGATATTAATGTAAAGGGAACATTCACACATGTATTGTGAACATTTACAAATATAAATAAGACATGTATAAGAATGTATAAATTAACATCTGTATAGGCTATTTGTGTACACAAAAACTGAGTCTTGTGCTGTGTCCGAAATCATTCACTACTCACTATATAGGGAATTCTATGTACAGGACTTTGTTGTGCCCGTCACAAAGTGGAAAAAAAGACTTGTGGACACTACTTGGGTACTTTTCTTTGCACCGTTAATTACATCATTGCTGTTGCACAAATAAAACCTCCCAGATCTCCGTCTGCAGAAAATAAAAAATTCAATCCATGATTAAAAAAATACTAGCATGTAGGCCTACTTTTTTTTTATTTATTTTTTTTTATGTGTTACTCTATACTGAATCTATTATTCTGCTATAAGTACTTTGTGTGAGTTTGTGTTGTGAAGCATTTGCGCTGCTCTGCCTATATTAAACACATTATTTTGTCATCACAACGTATGGATGTGTCGTGTGTCTATTGTCATAAGGAAGAACAAACACTTATCTCCATACAAACACCTTGTGGAGCTCAGTGGAAATGCCACCCAATCTCAATTCCAATTTTCTGTGTTCCTTCTCACCATCATTCAAATATTGTTGATCAGGAGAAGAAACAGAATAATTACTAGACAGAGACAACTGAGACATGTTCCTCTTGCTACACTAGCAAAATGTCGTCAATTCAATTCAGTTTTATTTATATAGCACCTAATCACAACAGAAGTTAACTCAGGGCACTTTTCATATAGAGCAGGTCTAGACCGTACTTTTTATATTTACAGAGACCCAACAATTCCCACCATGAGCAAGCACTTGGCGACAGTGGCAAGGAAAATCTCCTTTTAACAGGCAGAAACCTTGAGCAGAACCAGGCTTTGGGTGGGCAGCCATCTGCCTCGACCAGTTGGGTTGAGAGAGAAAGAGAAGGGGGGAGAGGGGAGAGAGAGAGAGAGAAATAGAGAGAGAGAGCAGGAGGCAAGAGAACAGACAGTAGCAATAGTCAAAAGATAAAACTGAACCATTCGGGCCACACCCGTTTGGGTTGTGGGATAGAAATGCCACTGGAGACTGGTCATGATCATCGTGCGCATTGCTTAGGTCTGGATAATGCACTGTGGCTTGTCGGTACCTTTATGCACTTTATGTCTGTTACCAATTGTATGTATTTTTATGTGGCAGCCTTTATGTCCAAGATAAATTTCTCTAGGGACAAAATAAAGGAATCTTGTAATCTTGTACCCGGCCTCCTGAATGAATTGTTTTCCTGCCAACTACAGTAAGGGAGGCTAGGACTCTGGTGATTTCATGCAAACATCAGTTACTCCCATCGGGCAGCTGCAGCAGGATAGGCTGCCTAGAGTAGTGGTTTGGAATGACCAAGTGGGGGTGTGGTCTTAATTTATTCATACCCCGGGTGTGGCTGTCAGGAAAGGTGAGGCTGAGGGCCCTCCCATTTTGAAGAAGCAGGCCAGTTCCGCCCCATATCAGTTCCGCTGCTTTCTTCCGAGAGGAACTGTTAACAGTTTGTTAAACCATCTGAAGCCCATTGCTGGTCAGGTCATGACCTCCTTCTAGATGGTGAGGCGCCACCTCAGGCTGTCCCAGTCACGACTGCAGGTTGAAGAAGGGCCTGTCTGCTTAGGCTGCCTGTGGTGCCATCTGCCATGTTTGGGTCAGATGCAAATAAAATGCACTTGCAGGCCCAAGATGCCTGTCGGTGTACTCAGGAGATGTTGGGAATGATCCAGCAAGGCCTTAGGAGTGCTTTTATTCACATTACTTCCTCATTCCCAAAAAGGATGGGAGACCCCTGCAATGCAAGATGTTGACTGTGTCAAGGGTTTGACAAGCTGTCCTCCAAAGCGACTGGTTTGCCACTTAGAGGATGCATACTTTTAGATGTCAATATGGGAGGGACACAGGTGCCATCTCAAGTTTGCCTTCAACAGTAGAACCTTTGAGTTCTGTGTCCTTCGTTCACAAGGTGCATTTACGCAGTCCTGGGACCCTTGTGTCAGGAAGGTCTTCGCATCTTCAGGTACTTAGACAACTGGTTGGTGGGTGCTCACTCAGAAGAGCAATGCTGCAGCAATGTGGTCTAGCAACTGCAGGACTTGAAGCACCTAGACCTGCACCTCAACAGGAGAAAGAGAAGGCTCCAGCCCTCCCAGTCCACAAAGTTTATAAGCATGTGGTTGGACGCCAGGACAGGAACACTTTCCTTAACTTCTGGAAGACAGGCTGCCCTCAACGCTTACCTGACCCTGTTCTGCTTCAGGGCCAGGGTAGCCTGGAGACTGTGCCTCCACCTCTTAAGGTTGATGGCAGCCACCGTGCACATAATGCCCTTGGCTCTTCTGAACATGTGCCCAGTGCAACAATGCCTCCTGAGCCTTAGACTTTGACCATAGAAGAATCTGCAGGCCAGAGTGTTGGTAACACACAGACTGTCTGTGGGTCTCCATGGGTGGGAGTAATCAGCCAACTTAACACAGGGCAATGCGCTGGGGCCACTGTTGCATCTCCAGGTGTCATCTGACATCAGTGTTCTGGCATTGCAGGCTTCCAAGCTGGCTCTTCTGCACTTCCCGCCAAATCTGCAGGACTACCACATTTGAGAGAACACACTATAGCGGCGGCAGCTTATACAAACAGTCAGGAGGGCTTGGGGGGCCTTTCACTATGAGTCATTCGACCCCCTTGAAACAGTTTAGTCTGCACTCTTATTGGCCATTATGTCAGCCAAAAAAGGGGAGAGCTCCATGCCCTCTCGGTGCATGAGGAATTCAATTAAATTCAATTCAGTTTTATTTATATAGCGCCATATCATAACAAAGTTATCTCAGGGCACTTTTTATATAGAGCAGGTCTAGACCGACTCTTTATATTTACAGAGACCCAACAGGTCCCACCACGAGCAAGCACTATGCTGCCACTTCCTGCCAGGTGATGTTGGGCTGGTGCTACGCCAGAACCCAGCATTTCACCCTTAGGTTTTGTCCGAGTCCCATGCCAGCCAATCTATCGAGCTGCACCCTTTCCATCCTCCTCAGGGCGGTGAAGCAGGACTGAGCTTCACCCTTGACAGTGTACTTTAATTGGACACTTGTGCAAAGTGCATTGGACCAGCTGTTTGTCTGTCGCAAACCTAACTCATGGCCTATCCCCATATCTAGGATTTGTGCGGCAGTCTCTTGGTCGACTCTGTCCACTTTTATCAAGCTCTACTGCATAATGGGGCAGCCGGCACTTCATTCAGTGAACATGTGCTGGGCTCAACGTGGTGGGACATGGCTCAACTTACCGTTTCTCCAGGACCACAGTTCGCACAATAATGGACCCTTAGCTCTGAGTGATGTCATTTTTTATGAAAGCTAGCCTTACACCTGAATCAGAATCAGGTTTATTGCCAAGTAGGTTTTCCCATACAGGGAATTTGCCTTGGTATTTTGGAGCGTAACAATAAACATAGTTAAGGAAAATAAAAAAGATAAAAAGTGAGTAGTGCAAAAGTCAAGAAACATAAATAAACAATACAAATATGAATAAATATGTACAATATATCTGTTGTTAAAATGAAAAACCTGTACAGTTGGAATGTGCAAAATATTGACCATGGAATGTGCAAAAGTTCACAGTATGAAGTATAAAGAATATGTGTAATGTACAGAGATAATAATCCAAAAGATGTGCATTAATGTCATCGCATTGAAACAGATGTTGGAGCTGTACGATAATGTAATGTGTAGTGTCTATGGGGGGGATAAAAGTCTGAGTTCCCGGGCCTTGTTGATGAGGCCAGTTGCAGTCTGGAAGAAACTGTTTTTGTGGCGTGAGGTTTTGGTCCTGATGGACTGCAGCCTCCTGCCGGAGTGGAGTGTCTCAAAAGGTTTGTCTCCAGGATAGGAGGGGTCGGCCACAATCTTTCTCGTTTGCTTCAGGGTGAGGGCACCTTTGATGAGAATGTCCAATAATTCCAGAGATGAAGAAAAGTCAAGAAAAGTGGGAAATAAATCCACTTGAGTTGTTCTGCTGATGTTCACGAGCTCTTCTCTGGTGAAAGAGCTCTGGGTACTACAGCAAAACACTGAATTAAAAAAACAAAACAAGACAAAACAATGCACATCAACACACCTAGACCATGGGTGTGTTCATAATAAATAGCTCCTTTATCTGAGCACATGGTTGAGTGCTCTGGTGGCTGTGACATTTCATTTGAACTCGTAGCGTGGAGAGATAAACTTGACACGATAGAATGGAAGATTACATGTGTAATCCATGTTCTCTGAATAGAGAGACTGTCTCTCCAGCTCCAGGCTGCTCGTAAAACGTGTTTCAATCAAGGTTAGCCAGACAGGCCACACACCTGTGATTTTTATATAACCACGTGTAGCTGATCAGTGCTTGTCAAGAGTGCAGGAGTCTCTCCACTCAGAGAACATAGGTTACTCATGTAATCTTCCCTTCTGCATGTCTTCCTATATTGCATAGTAAAGCCTGAGTGAACAGAAATGAAGCTTTACATTCTGAAATTCAGACACAAGATGACATGACATTTTGCTTAATAACAAATCTTTCTTGTATATTCAAATAACAGAACCATTGTTAAATACAAGTTAGTATTATTTGACAATGTTAGTGAACCTGCTAATATTATCAAAAATGTCTACACAGCTGAGTCAAGTCAAAATGTAAGTAACTTTAGATACAGTTCTAAAAACTAATTTTAAAAATACAGGTTGTTAAATGTGGAGGGGCAGCAAGAATACATTAACTATCATTTTATATTAATGTCCCTTCATCTTACATTCTTCAAAACGTATTAAACCACATTTACAATTGTTCTCAGTGAATTGATATTGTAGCTAAATATAGTAATGTCCTAAGATAGCACCAAAGTTTATAACATCATCAATCATTTGTTGATCATTTGTCAAAAGAGGAACATTAAAATCCTGACTGTCTTCTGTACCACTGTCTACTCACACAGCAACACTGTCTCCTACAAATTATGTTTAGATACTATTCATTTGCAACAGTAAATACCTTTTGAGAAAAATGCAATGCTTACGTTTTTTAATCAACATCATAAGAAAAATCTTAATGAACATATCTGCCATGTTGCAAAATGTTCACTGACAACGTAGTTCATTTGTTTTCCTGCAATATCCGCTTATAAACTTCTTTATGGTTCTGTTTAGGCACTCAAAGCACTTGGTTAAGGTTATGGAGAGACCATGGTCTTGGTTTAATATTAAAAAAGAGGGAGGTTTCAATAGCTGGTTCAATAGTTATTGAATAGTTCAAAAAGGGTGGTGGTTCAATAACTTTAAATAAATAACCACTATCAGGTCCGTAGGAACCCAACACTGACATACATTAGAACGAAACTCTACTTCTTTAGTAAAAAGTAGTTTATTCTTTGGATTACAGAAAGTACAATACAAATCTGGAATACGAAGGGCCTAGATTCAGAATGCAGACAAACAACATATCTCCCCTCATCAATTTTTAAACCTCTTGATGGGATGGGATGTTTCTGTTGGTCAATAATTCAATCACTCAAACGAGGAACTCTCTAATTGGTAAGATTTAGAGGCACAGATTGTGCGTCATTGCTAAGCGAACACCTGTCTCCCTGAATTCTCCCTAAATTCCTGCAAGGGAGATTCCCGATAAGCAGATGCAGCTCCCATTTCGGAGACATTCACGCCTCCTCCCTCTTGAGATAACTGATAGTAAGCTTCCCAGCACCTGCAGGGCAAGATGGCCTTGGCTCCCTCTGTGTTGTGTGCTTGAATATGCTTACTTTCTGATCCTCAGTGCTTCATATTTTATCTGATTAAAATAAAACACATTTACATTATGCAAATAATATGGTTGCTTTGATTTAAATTAACACATCTAGGTTATAAATTGATTATGTACTTAACATAATTTCCTTCAACAGTAACAGTGACTTGAGGTACTAGACATGTCATGATGCCTTTATTAACATTAAGTAGAGTGCTTTTGTTGCCTAAACCTAACCAATGGCGGAGCCAGTAGTGTTTTGGCTGTCACTGACGACTGTCTCATTCACTGCATGGGAGACAGTCCCAGATTTTTCCATAGAAAAGCTCAAGGAAGCGTCTGTGTGCTGCTCTTTAAAGGAGGTGGGACGGTAAACCAGACGTACATTTGCCAATGCAGGTCTGTGACACAAAGTTGAGATTGATGCTTTATCAGAAGTGTTTAGGGGGCACTATTGGGGCATTTGACTTTTATCCTGTTATTTGACCCAAACAATTAACTGATAATTAAACATATCAATTTAAAAAATAATATGATTAATTTAATCCTATTCAGCCACTTGTTCCTATTTGGATTTACTGGGTCTGGAGCCTGTCCCAGCATGTAGTGGGTGGAAGGCAGGGAGACACCCTGGACATATCCCCAATCCATGATATACTCCAAAATGGACAATGGACATACAAGAGGTTATGTTTATACTACATTGAATGCCTATGTAAGTGCCCATGTCCTTACATCTGCCGATAGTTTATACAGTTTGAGTGGTCATAAATAAGAGTAACTTAACACCAGGCTGAAAAGCAGTGTTTCACTGCCTTCTCTGGTTGAAAGTTTCAAGTCTGTTTCACCTCTGACCACAGTCAGCATTACTGATGGGTGTGTTTGGGTATGGCCAGAAGTTTGTCTGTTGCACCTATAACCACACACAACAGTGATGTCACAGTAAGTAACTTTATTTATTTAGTACCTTTCAAGAGCATTTCTTCACAGTGACAATAAGGCAACAGACTCAAGAAAAAATATCAAAGAGAAATAAATCAAAATAGAAGTAAATAAAAACATTACACAGTTCCAAAGTTTAGGAGCCACAACCACAAAAACACAGTCTCCTTTAGTTTTAAGGCTGGAGTTAGGAACAACCAACAAACCCGGATCAGAGGACCTTAGAGACCTACTGGTGACATAGGGCTGCCATGCATCTATAATGTAGGCAGGTGCCTGACCATGCAGAGCTCTGTAAGTGATTACAAGATCCTTGAATTGAATTCTGAATTTAATGGGGATGGATTGGGGTCACACAAGACGTTTTGGACCACTTGTAAAAGATTCAGAGATGTTTTGTTGAGAAGAGTGAAGAGGGAATTACAATAGTCAAGATGAGAGTTTTGAAATGTTTCTCAGAAACACAAAAAACAGGAACAAACTTAACATGTTGGTCCAGAGTCAGAACCTGGCCCATAGTGACACCTAAATTTCGTAGGGAGGATTTAACAGAAGAGGAAATTACCTTACCTTAGGGACAAGACTGGCTGCAGCAGAAATAAAAACTGCTGTTTTGTCATCATTGTCACATATTTTTATAGAGTTTAGGCAGTTACTGACAATTTGACTACATTTTGAGGCTTAAATGAAATGTATACTTAACTATAATGTGCATAGCAGTGATAGGAGATACCTTTAAAGTGACTTATCTGCCCAAGGAGGCACAGTGTCTGACACACGCTTGAGTACATCACTGCAGCAAGATGAGAAGTTAAACAACTGTAGGTTTCAGAAGATTTTCATGGGGTATTAAGTTGCTCTGACTTTTGACTCTGAAACTGAGTTCTTTGGACAAATATTTGCTATGTCCATAGCATACCATTCATGTGTGTGTTCAAGTGTTAGCAATATTTGTCCTTTTCATTGTTTGTTCCATTGTTTCCCTTTCTCATTGTTTTTATTTTTTCCCATTGTTATCTGTTTGTTGGTTTCTTTATTTGCATCTGTCATCCACTTTCATCCTGGTATTGGTTGTTGTGCCAGTACTGCTATATGGGTTTCTCCTGGAATACATTTACAAAGTGTTTGTGTAAAAGGTAAATATCAACTACTTAAAGCAGTATTAAGAGATTTTTTGGCCAACTGGTTATAAATGATTATTAGAGTTATCAATTCATTTTCAGTCAGTGGAACAACTGATTTATCGACTATAGATATAGTGTATATATATATATATATATATATATACACATATACACAGTATATATATACACACATTTAATCTCTATTCATTGTCTTTACCACCACTTGCCTGTCCCAACATGCACTGAGTAGAAGTCAGGAATACACCCTGGATATGCCTGGATATAGTACCGAAAGAAATACATAATTTTATACAAACCTCTGAACCATTTAGATTTATTTTCCACGCCACCTCACATAACAGAACAAAACACATATTATATATCTTCATCATTTATTGAAATGTGACAGATTGCTGGCAACAGTTCTCCACTTGTGCTAAAAGCTTTAAGAGTGAAGAAGGGTTATACGGGAAGAGTTTCTTTGTCTGCAGCCTCGTTACCACCTCTCTGAGCTCTGACAGACAGAGGACTGCTCTGGCTGATAATTCACAGGTCACCTGTGCTGACAGAGGTGCCATGTTTGGAGATGATGTTTTCTCCCCCTCTAACAACAACCGTGATGATGTTTCTGGTCTTCTCTCCAGTGTGGAGTTCAATTCACTCAGTAATTCTGTTGTGTTAGATGATTCATATCGTTTCTGTCTGACAGGTACTGGTGGTGCACTAATCTCCTGTTTCACATCCATGGCACTAAATTTACTTTTCTCAGATACAGACGCCCCTGGTTCATACTGAGAAACCTCGATGTTCTCTGGGTCAGACTCTTCAGAACTACCGTACTCAACAAGGCGAAGCCCAGCAGCCAAACTGATCATTTCCACTGGTGAAATAATATCTGTGGGCTGGACACAGGAGCTGAATTCTACTCGATCTGGCTCATCTTTATATGCCAGTGCAAACATATCACCACCACGTGAGGCAGAAAGTGACTGCTGCAGTGAAAGATGACAGTCTGACACACTCATTCTTCCACATGCTGCAGTGAAGCCCTGCCAGTCAGCTCTGAGGTACTTGAGGTACCGCACAAAGTACTCCAGAAAGCAGGCTTCAGTGGAGATGAGGAAGTCAAGGAGGATGCTGTGGTCAAAGGAGATGCTCTGAAGCAGAAGCAGGAAGTGACAGTGAGGGTTGTAGCCTGAGGCACAGGCTGCCTCCAACACAGCGAGGTCATCCAACCCAGAACACAGTCTGCAAAGAGAGACAAGCTTAGTTCATTTTGAAAACATGACACCTGCCCCCCTGGACTGCACCCGCTGATTTCACTGATTGGTTTCTCTTCTCTGGCCACGTGTTTCCTGTTTTGGTGTGATCTCCAGCCAGATCCGGCGGAATCACCTTTGTTCAACTTTTACTGACGTGTTTGGAAGTATTATATAGTGTGTTTTCATCACCCAGTTTACTCTCACAGACTGTTTATAGTTTGAGATAGCGCTGATCAATATTTAATTATTACCCATGTTAGAACTGTGACATCACATCCTTTTTCAGGGCTGAATGCGGGGCGAGAAGGCTAATGTGACCATATGACCAATCTGATTGCAGATGCTACTACATGTGTTTGTCAGACTGTTTTCTGCTGACCTTTATTAAAGCCTCTTTGTGTAGAAGTTTTTGTTTGTAAAAAAAATGAGACAATGCAAGTGAAAACTGATACAGTCTATATGTTGTTAACAGTGCCCCTGGGTTTATTAGCCTAATCTGTCTAACTTTTACTCCGTTTTTGTTTAACTGATGTTCTGTGATAGATCATAGGGAATTAAACTGCTGTATATATATTGTAATAATCATGACCGTATTGGTTCCTTAACTCTATCTATAATTTCACAGAGAAATCTCATGTAAAGACTCTGTCCATCCCAAAATAAAGAAATTAAAAACATCAATCAAAACTCTGAATATCCTCAAAGTTACATACACACACAGGGAGAGGAAAGGAAGCAAATGTTCTGAATACAAGACAGAAGTTTCTATTATATGTCTATTGTCACTTTAAAAAAATAATATCAGCCTTCAGAAATCATTTTCAGCCAAACACCTTTTCATATTAACTTTGCTTGCATATCATGTTGATAAAAATAAATTACACATCTTTGTATCTGTTGTACCTGTGATTGAGGAATATGGAAAGCAAAGCTTTGCTTGCCTCCATCATGTCGTCGTCTTGCTCTCCAAACAGCAGGCTGACCCAGCAGCAGAGGTGAGTGACCTCCGTCAGCTGGACACTGTACCACCTCAGGAAGCCCCACAGACTCTGTAGATACCCATAAACCTCTTTGGCACTTTCCACTCCTGCTGTAAGAGGACACAGGGAGGGTATTTAGAGGTTAATTAGAAAAGCTGGATGGAAGCGACAGAATTCAACAAAACTTCCATAATATCACTAAAAAGATTTTACACTCACTTGAGGTGTTTTTTTTTCTTCTGTCCATAAAGATGCAACAAACAGGCGATGGAAATGCATTTGTCGTATAAATAATGATGTACATCAGCTGTTTACTCTGATTACATTTCACTGATTGCATTGTCTTTTACTCCTGGTTAAATAAAGGTTAAAAAATTGCTTTCAAGAACCAACTCCCTCAGACTGGTCATCAATCCAGAATTACAACACCAGTACACTTACAGTATTCAGTATACTTTATGTATTGTTTTTGATTTTCATCATGGATTCTCACCTGTACCAGCTGTTTGGATGTGAAGCTCAATGGACTTGAGAAGAAGCAGGCTGACAGCTCTCAGCATCACACAGTCTGGTTTCTGACCTTCATCACCTCGGGCGTGTCTGGTTCCCCCAAAGAAAGAGGCAGACTCCACTTGAACACTCTGTAACCAATTAGCAGCCACTGCTGTTAACACACTCTGAGCCAGCATGCTCATATCAGAGTTGAAGTGCTCATGTGTCAGTCCAGTGAACACCTTTTCTCCTAAAGCCCAGTCCTCTCCAGCCTTCTGAAGAACAGCTCTCTTTAGAAGCAGCAGCGCTCGCTTTTTGACAAAATACTCTGAGGAGCAGCTGATTATTGTCAGGAGTGCTGAGGAGTGAATGTGGGTTAGTCTCTGACTCTTCAGACAGACACCAGCTTCACATATCAAACTGGATGTAGTCAGCACCTCCAGCAGGTCCAGCAGGAGGCAGAATGTTGTTCCCCAGTGTCTGTTGCAGGTAAAATCCACCAAACACTGCGTTGCCTCTTTTCTCTCTTCAGGGAGAAACTTTGAACAAAAAGCACTTAGGCTGGAGTCAAAAGCTGCCAGAAGTTTCCCAAGGATCTCTGATGGAAGAAAATACATACATTCAAAATGAGAGATTAAACACAACAACAAGGATTACACTGCAAGCAACCTGGGTACTATTACTGTAGTAAAACTGTAGTTTTGTACACTGCAATTTTATTAATTGATTCATCCTTTAAGTAATTTAATACAAGCAAAAATGCCAACTATTCTCTGGTTGCACCTTCTCCAATGTGATGATTTACTGCCTTTCCCTGTTTTTATCATTTTAAACTAAATATCTTTGGACTGTTTTGCTGAAAAATTGACATTCTAAAGATTAAACGATTGATTAATAGGAAACATACTCAGCAGATTAGCTGATAAAGTAAATAATAATTAGCTGTAGCAGTAACTTTGACTGTGATTTTCCCACCATATAGCAACACTTAATGTAGCAGCTGATTTGGAAATATATCCTTGATATGGGACTACAAACAAAACCAACAATGGCAGCAACTGCTGAGCCATTTATCATACCTGTAATCTTTCAAATAAAGGTTCTGTTAAATTCAGAATGTATGGGTACTAGTAATCATCTTCTTTTTTTAGTTTGCTCTTGCCATTACAAACTATATAGTAAATAAAATGAGTCAGGCAGGAATCTAGTCCTAATCCGGGACCTTCATACTAAGACTCTTACAACTCTTAGAACTTGGACATTTTAGGGACTGAGCAGCTCAAAAGAGGTTCTTAGCAACCTATAAGTATCTTTTAGATGTCTCCAGGCCCCAAGTGGCAGTACTGACCGCACTGTTATCAAGTCTGTGAGCAAAAAAGAAATGGTTTGATTTACAGGGTTTATATTGTCTTTAATGGAAGAGGTGTGTGTACAAAAAGATAGGTATAAAGATATAAAATATAAGTAAAAAAATATAGGTCTAGAGATAAGAGGGAACAGCCATGGCCAATGTTGCTAATCTGGGAAATGAGGGAAATATTCTGCCACACCAGCATCAGGTCAGTTTGGCTCCTTATACAGATAGGTAACTGACTGAGTGAGAGAAACGCGGATCATCCCCCAGCCTGTTACACTGACAGACACTCGTCCGGATCTCTTCATCAAGAGCAGTAACACACTGGTTTATTTTTAACATGTGTATCGGTGATGCTGTCCGTTAAAGGGGAAGGGGTATTGAGGGGAACAAATAAGATTTCTTTCAGCTTGGGGGGATCTGATGAGGTGTCTGGTCAATTACACATATTTGTGTGTGTGTGTGTGTGTGTGTGTTGGGGGGGGTTCCATATATATTTCAACACATATGTTGATCAACAAGTAACAAGAAGCTGCAGCACAGAAATGAACAAAGATATGTTTCAAGTAAGTTAGTAACAGTGTCTCTATTACATAGTATGTGCACCAGAGAGCACTCACAATGTTATTTTTACACTGCAAAATGTCTTGCTCACAACATACATATATTGGTCACAATTCTTTAAAAAAATAATTTTAGGGATCCTTGTCAAAATATGTTTACGTTATGTGTGATTGTAAAATAATGAATATCGGCTGATATACTGTTCAACATTCTTCCTGTAACAAAATGTATAAACCATTCAGTGACTGACATGCCCTAGTTTTGTGAGATAGTGACCAACAAGCTTGTTATGGGTTCACACGTCTGCAGAGTTTGGCTGTCACTCTGATCTAAGCTTCTGCACAAGTGTGAATGCACAAAATTTTACCTTGATGAGCTCCTTTAAGAAGTCTTTTTAAGACCTCAGTCAGTGACCACAGACATGCATCCAATTTGGTACCGGGGGGTGAGCTGTGAAATGCCTGCACACACTTTTGCTCCCAGACAAGACTGACAGGACTCTGAGAAATTAAAGTATATATTATATACATATAATGTTAGAACACAGTACAATATGTCAGTGTGCTGCTAGATGAAGATAGTATTGGTCAAATAATCGCTGCTAATCACTGCTGATCAGCTCAATTCCAGATTTTTATTTACCTCTGTAAGCCCTACCACCCCTCCATCTGAATCTCCTGACCTTTTGACCCGTCTTGTCCATTGACAGTGTGTCATTTACTTCATGCATTTTTCTATGAGAATAAACACTGAATAGGCTGATTGTAATGATATGGCATGTACAGAGCTCATACTTTTTCTAAAAAGTAGCTGATATATGACTGTAAAAAAGACTGTAATATGATAAAGGCTAGGGAATGTGGAGACAGTGTTGACAGACACTTACTACACTTCCAGTTAACTGCTAGCATAACCGAGAAAGTCCTGCAAGTTGTCTTCACACATGTAGTTTAGTTTAGTTGGTCTGCACAAAAGAAAAAATTATACATCACTGCCTTTTAACTCTGGCTTGGGGCAATTGTTTGGAGTGCAATTTAAGTCAAATGTTCCTCTGTATGACAGTGTCACATCCTATATCTGTTTGCCCAATGTTTTTATTGAAGGTTCATGATGCATACAGTGAAATACTCAAACCCATGGCTGCAACATTCCTTTGGCATCAATTTAGACACATTCCCTCAAAATTCACATTTAGTATCTTTGGTGACCTTCGGGATCTAGAATTTAAAATTTTAGATTTAATCCTATCAACAGGCTTTAAAAAGTCACGTAAAGCGGAGATTCTCGGCTTTTCAGTGGTAGGCTGTCTCGTTTGGACATTCAGAGGCTCTGTAGTGAACGTGGTTACACAATCGCGTTCTGCAGCATTGATTCGTCAAGGAAACCCACGTTGTTTATGTTACGTTTATCCATGACACTGTCTACTCCACCGATCATCATAGGTTTTGGTTTTTTGAACCACCAATCAACACGTTTTTTTGGAAATTTGAATAAACGCAGAGGGAAACCAGAACGGAGTGTGTATTTGCTTGCGTGAAAACATACAGACATAACAGATTTGCATGACAGAGCTAACCACACAACCAACACAAAGCAAAACCAAGATGGCAAAACTAAGGTACACAACCGAGGAAGTTCTGGAATTAATTTTTTCTAACGATTCGCTAGGCGATGTTACGGTGGAGTGGAGTCGTCGGATTCCGACGCAGATACATGGTGCAGCGAGGAGGAGTACAGCCAGGGGATTGATCCGTTCGAGGACAATAAGTGAGTAACATAACTTATTTTTTATTGTGCAGTTTGGGTATCATGTATTGCTTGCTATTTCTGTACAACACGGACAAAATTTGTCCTTAGAGTTTTCTAATAGATGGCCATTTGCCGTAATTTTGTTATAACGTCAAGTCAAAAAATCTTGCCTCACACCAACAAAGCTCAAGACCCACTAGATCAATGTACTATTTATTTTCAGTAAAAGACATGGCAAGCAATGCGTTTCGCGTATTGCTTCATCATGCTTGCCCTTTTTGTAGTTTGTTATAACCTCGTTTATGTTAGATGCATTGCATAACAATTCAGTTGCTGATACCATCAAATTAGCTAGTAATGTTAGCAGGGGGATAGAGTGTGTGTCAAATCAAAAGTTTAGAAGTGTGTGTGAATATGATGTAGGATGATAAACCCACTGGAGAGATAAAAACAATAAAGGAATGAAAACAGGGTGGGAAAACCAGCCACTCAATAGTAAATCATTATTTTGTGTCTGAAATCTACCAGCCACTTTCATATTTTTATTTACTGGTGGCTGGTGCTAATTTCCCACCCTGAATGAAAAGAAATTTGGATACATTTATATCTGTATATTTTCTTCAGCATGCCTCCTGCAGTCACTGAGGCTGAAGGATGTGGAGGGTTCAGGCTGCAGGCAGAGGAGACAGAGGGCCACACCATACCCTTCCTCTATACCAGCCCCCCTGACCGGGAGAGGGAGAGGAAGAGGCCGTGCAACAGAAAGGGGGCAGGAAAACACAACACCTCATTCCACAGAAGCTGGGTGGAATGGACCTGAGGTGACAGACACTGTCCAGCCGATTACACACTTTTTCCCCAAAAGAGCCCCTGGATTACAGGGTTTTGTGGGTGTAACTTACTCTCCTGCACACATTTTCAAGCATTTAGTGACAAAGCTGTCAAGTTGATCTGTCACAACACCAACATAAATGCAGAAAAGGAGCATGCTAAGGTGAAGAAGTATGTTTGGGAAGAGCTGAAGCCTGTCAACTTTGTGGTGTATGTGGGCCCTATGATTTATATGGCACTTCTGAAATTGCCAAAAGTTAGAGACTACTGGAGGAAGGGATCACACCTAAGTGTACACTTTCCTGTCAAGACCAGAGACAGGTTCATGGCAATTAGCAGAACCATACACATGAGCAACCCAGACCATGACATTGAAAATGACAGGAAAAAGGGCACCCCAGACTACGATCCTTTGCACCGTCTCCAGCCGCTTTAGACCACCATAAAACATGCATGCAAGGCATTGTGGCAGCCTAGGAAGCAAATTGCCATTGATGAAAGGATGGTGGCCACGAAAGCCAAAACTGGACTGAGACAGAACATGAAGGCCAAGCCCACTAAGTGGGGTGTGAAGCTTTTTGTCCTTGCAGACTCTAGCAACGGGTACACCAGCAATCTTGCCATTTACACAGGAAAGAGCCGTTTCATTTCAGGGCAGGGTCTGTCACATGATGTTGTCAGCAGCCTCATGGATGCATCATTCTTGGGGAGAGGTTATCATTTGTATGTTGACAATTTCTACAACAGCCCAAAGCTTTACAGTGACTTGTATGCCAAGGGTTTTGTGGTATGTGGTACGTTCCGCGACTCACGCAGGAATGTACCTAAAACAAAAACAAATGCACTGACATCAAAGAGCCCCAGGGGCTCCATCCGATGGATCAGAGAGCAGGAACTGCTGTTTGTGAAATGGATGGACACGAGAGAAGTGTCAGTGTGCTCTACCATACACCAAGCCTTTGATGATGACACTGTCACCAGGAGCGTGCACGACAAGGAAAGTGGGAGATGGCAGAAAAAAAGCATCACAGCACCTTGTTGTGTGGTGGACTACAACAAATACATGGGGGGGTGTGGACCTTTCTGACCAGCTCCTCCAGTACTACTCTGTGCACAAGAGGTCCAACAGGTGGTACAGAACACTGCTGTACCACTTCATTGACATAGCTGCAACCAACAGATATATTTTGCACAAAGAGATGTGTCTGTCATCAGAATCAGTGCCCATGTCTCACAGCCAGTTCATGGAGGAGCTGTCTGCAGAACTGTGTAGAGTCCCAAAAGGCAGTGACGTACCACCCAGAGGGGCACAGTGCCTACCTGAGTCACTGGCCTGTGTGGAGGAGGAGGAGGGAAGTTCCTCATTTGAGAGACAGAGGTCAGCAGACACTGCAACAAAGGGGCGGCGGTACTGCGTGCTCTGCAAGAAGCGCTCCATTTGGAAGTGTGCGCGGTGTGATGTGGCACTGTGTCTTGTGGCCCACAGAAACTGCTTCAGTCAGTGGCGTAGTGGCAGGGGGTCACAAGGTGGCACATAAAACTTCAGGACTGTCCTGACTGACTGAATCCAGTCTGATTGTAATATAATGTAAATACTTTGTGTATAGTTTGTGAAGATAATTTGCACTTGATAATATATATCCCTCTCATTTTGTGTATACTTTGTGAAAATTATTTGCATTAATTTACATTTGCAATTGATACATTTTTCTATTTGTATATAGTTTGTGAAGACAGTTTTCACTATTTGTTGCACTGTTTACATTTGTTGTTCATGTTGAATTGATAATATATTTTTCTGAAAAAGTCACTTTTGCTTCAGTGTCCTCTGTTATGATATAATAACCTTTTTCTCTGAACTTGTTTGGACAAATCTACATGGTCAGTAAATGAAATATAAGAATACACCTGTTTTTCAATGAAAAATGTTTAGGATAATATTATAATAAATGGCTGTAACTTACTTAGGAAAGGTTAGATGTAGACAAAAATTCATCTGGAAGTCTAAAACATCTAAGTACAACTTTCTAAATTAAAAACAAACAAACTTCATGTGGTTCTGTCTGAGTTCACAGTAAAAAACACCAAATATTTCCAGGAGTTTTTTAAAGAATTCTGGTAAATTCATCCATTCTCAGACAAAACAAATGTAAAATTGGGATTTTAAATGAGCCAGACTGAAACATAAGGTTCTCCTGAATCAAATGATGTATGGCACTTGATGCTGACTGCTAGAATAGGTTAGAAAAACAAAATAAATACAGGAGAGTCAGGCGCACCAAAAAGTGTTCCAGGTCTTTGAGGGTTAATGGACATGTTTTCTAAGCAAACTTGGCTAAAACCTCAGTGTTTCTAAAATGCGGGCTGCAGCCCTGAGAACTCACAGATTGGTGGAGATGATAGAGAACACTTGTTGATACACTCTTTGCAGCCAGATGTGAGATGATCTGGTCCTCATCCTGGAACCGATGGACCTGTGGAGTAGTGGGCTTTTTAATTGTCATTGTAGAGAATATTCATTATGTTAAAATTAATTTGTGTTTTTACTCAGCCTGAGGAAAATGGGGCACTCACAAGTTGTGACATGAGATCCATGTCTTGAAACAGCACCCTCAGGACCTCCACGCAGTATAATGTGACAGCTGGAGGCAGACTCTGACACACCAGGCTGGAGGTGATCTTCTCCACCAGCGTCACACTGATGCAGGTCAGCTCCATACTTTTGTCACGGCAATACTCTGTAGGAGCACAATCTCTGTCCTCACAGGGCACGAGTCCACACACCCCGGAAAATATCATACCCGCCACATAGGCAGCACTTTGGCTGGGACATGATCCCGTCAGAAAACACCTGTACGCATTTGTCAGACAGTCAAATCGCTCTCTCATGGACAGGGTCGCTGTGTGCTCCATGATGGGGCCTCTTCCGTGTGGACCTGCCATGTGATACACGCGGAAGCAGCACTACAACCAATGGGTCAACTGAGTCAAGTTACCGACAGTTCACAAAATGGGATGCTACGTGCGCCTTCAAAATAAAGTTTAGCTCGTTCCATTCTGTGGGACTAGCTATCAATGACGGCTATAAAGTATAATTACTTGAATCATGACTGTAAACATGGACTGACGCTCACGTTGTCCAGTACGTGTTTTGACAGCTTCGAGGTCTATATTAGCAGCAGCTTTGAGACTATATATTCTTTGTGGCTTTTTATGGCATCTTACATAACATGCACGTTTAGCTTAATGAGCAACTTTATTTTCACTTTTGTACTATTATAATTTTCATAAAAAGGTGGAACGACGAGAAAATGTTAAAACTTTATCAGTAAGCCTTTTATTTTGATACAAACATTCTTCAATATGAATTTATAGCTGCGTCTTAACTAATATATATATATATATATATATATATATATATTTGTGTGTGTGTGTGTGTGTGTGTGTGTGTGTGTGTGTGTGTGTGTGTATTACCCAGATGGCAAAGAAAAATTTCAAGTTAAAATGGAATCAGAACAAAATAACATTTTTATTCACTTGAACAAAATGTATGAAATGAATTATCAGCCTCTAGAAAAAAAATCAAACACGACCTAAATAGGTGGAAAATGATACCAGACTCCATCTTTCACCGAGTAGATACAATTAAAATGATGATCCTCCTTCTCTTCCTGTTTCAGACATTACCAGTCCCAATTCCTACAATATCTTTCAAACGATGGAATGGATTAATAACAGATTTCATCTGGAACATTAAAAGGAAAAGAATACAATTTAATAAATTAACTAAAGAAAAATTTCCGAACCCGCAGAACGATTTTAGTGCAACGCAAATAAATACAGTAATGATATGGTCGAAGGACAGAACAGATGCAAAGTGGCTGTCAATCAAAAAAGAATCCATACCAATATCCTTAAAAACTCTACTGTATATAGATAAAAATTCACAAATCAACGGACTAAATAGATAACACTAAAAAGCTGGAAGAATATGTAAAACCACAAAATAAATAACAACTTGGTATACTTCTGAGAAATGGCACAGGACCCCCAATTTGAACCAAACAGAACAGAACTTTCCCCAACCAGAAGCCCTGGATGCTCAAAGCTAGGGATGTTGCCTTCAGGTCTGGTGACCGGGAGGCTTACAGCTCAGCCAGAATACTGGCCAAATACAAACATAAACTGAGGACTGAAGAGCACTTCAACTCCTCTGACTCCCGGCGCATGTGGCAAGGCATACAGACTATCACAAACTTCAAATCTCCCAGCACAGTTCCCCCAATCAGTTCTGCCTCCCTCCCCGACGAGCTCAATACCTTCTATGCTCGCTTTGACTGGGGAAATAAGGTCACCCTCAAATTGGAGCCACTACCAGATGAACAGTCCCTCACATTCTCCACCGCTGATGTTTGCTCCATCATGAGCAAGGTGAATGTACGGAAGGCAGCTGGCCCTGATGGGATACCTGGTCGCGTGTTCAGAGCCTGTGCAGAGCAGCTGGCTGGGGTCCTCACGGACATCTTCAACCTGTCCCTGGCCCAGGCAGTTGTCCCCATTAGCTTCAAGACCGCCACCATCGTGCCAGTGCCGAAGCACTCTACCACTAAGGCCCTAAATGACTTCCGTCCTGTCGCACTCACCCCTATCATCGCCAAGTGTTTTGAGAGGCTGGTTCTTTCCCATCTGTCTGCCTGCCACACTGGATCCACACCAGTTTGCCTATCGCCGCAACAGGTCGACAGAGGATGCCATCTCTACGGCACTTTACTCTGCCCTGACCCACCTGGATAGCCACAACACTTATGTCAGGATGCTGTTCATTGACTTCAGTTCAGCATTCAACACTGTTACCCCCTCCAAGCTGATCTCCAAGCTCAGCCAGCTTGGCATCAGTACATCCCTCTGCAACTGGACTCTGGATTTTCTGACCAACAGACCTCAGACTGTTAAGTTGGATAACCTCTCAACACTGGTGTGCCACAAGGTTGCGTGCTGAGCCCTCTACTGTACTCTCTGTTCACCCACGACTGCGTTCCTGTTTATAGCTCCAACTCCATAATCAAGTTCGCAGACGACACCACAGTGGTAGGCCTGATCAGAGACAACGATGAGACGGCCTACAGGGACAAGATTCAGCACCTGGCCGAGTGGTGTGCTGATAACAATCTGGCACTGAACACCCAGAAGACCAAGGAAATCGTCGTGGACTTCAGGCGGGCTGGGAGCCATGCACACCCCCCTATCTACATCAACGGAGCTGTAGTGGAACGTGTGTCTAGCTTCAAGTTCCTGGGAGTCCACATCTCTGATGATCTCACCTGGTCCCTCAACTCCTCCACACTGGTGAAAAAGGCGCAACAGCGCCTTTACTTCCTTCGGAGCCTTAAGAAAGCTCACCTGTGTCCTAGGATACTGGTGGACTTTTACCGCTGTACCATAGAGAGTTTGCTGATGAACTGCATCCCTGTGTGGTATGGCAACTGCTCCGCTTCTGACCGTAAAGCACTCCAGCGGGTGGTGAAAACTGCCCAACGGATCACAGGCTCTCAGCTACCCTCCATCATGGACATATACAAACAGCGCTGTCTGGGTAGGGCGAGGAATATCGTCAAGGATGCCTCCCACCCTAACCATAGACTTTTCACCCTCCTCCCGACCGGCAGACGTTACAGGAGCCTCAGCTCCCGTACCAGCAGGCACAAGAAGAGCTTCTTCCCTGAGGCTGTGTCTCTGCTGAACACTTCCCCCCCACTTTGAGCATCACTGCTCTTTACTGCACTGTATAATTACTGTATATTGCACTGTATAGTACTTTCATTTTTCCATTTGCACTAGTCAGTACTCTGTTCTGACTGTATAGTACTTTCATTTTTCCATTTGCACTTGTCAGTACTCTGCTCGCACTAGCCTGGTTACACATCTATCGCTTACTACTCCACTGACCATAAACTGTATATATATACACATACTGTTCATAATATATATTCCCCATATAATTGACCTTATACTCACCATATAATTGACCTATACTGTACATATATATATTATTCATAATGTATATATTTGTTTTATTTTCCACATACTAGCCACTTCTTCCATATATATTTATTTATTTTCCTGTACATAGTGTGTATCTTTGTACATGTATGTATATCACTGTACATATACTTATACCTGCACTTTCTGTAAATACTACTATATTCATGCACTTCTGGTTGGATGCGAACTGCATTTCATTGGCTCTGTACTTGTACTCTGCACAATGACAATAAAGTTGAATCTAATCTAATCTAAAATCTAATCTAATAACATTCCGCAAATATGGGCATCAAAAGGATTAAAAACGTATTCACAAATGCTGACCAACACTACTGTAAACTCATTTCAGTGATTAGCCTCTAGATATAACTTGGCACAAAATCATTTTTATAAATATCTACAAATAAGGACCTAGGTTTCAAATTAAAAAAAAAACTAATTACTAAAGAAATGCCCCCTTAAATTAGCTTTCTTATTAAAAATAATAACAAGGTAATCAAAAACTCTCTGTCAAAAATGTATTAAACTTTTGAGGACAACATGGACACCAATAATAGCATTCAACAAAAATAGATGTCAGAAACAGGAGATCACCTGAATGAAGAAGAATGGAAACAAGTATGCAGAGAAATTCATAAAAAAACAAACTAAATATTGGAGGGAATTTGCATGGAAATTACATGTAAGATTTTTTATTACTCCAAATGTACATTCTAAAATTAACACATCAATGAAATCAGACTGCTGGAGAAAATGTGGTGAGACAAAGGCAAATCATTCGCACATCTTCTTTTCCTGTCCCGTTTTAAAATAATTTTGGCAATCAATTATAGCAGGTATTACTGGTATGTTTAATATGAAAAAAAACATTTAACCCTGTATATATTATTCTAGGAAAATCACCACCAGAGCTAATGCAGGAAATGGACCAATACCTATATAGACTACTCAGAATCACAGCCATGAAGCAAATAACCAGGACCTGGCTAAAACCCTTCAGTCCATCAGTTCAAAGATTGAAAATAATGATACAGAAAATCTCAGAAATGAAGAGAATAACTTATAGAATCAGAAATAAAGAGACAGAATATAAAAGACGTTGGTTTAAGTGGATGAGATATGAGGCTATGAATTAATCTACAGAGCTACTCACACCCAGATTAACAAATTAATTTAAAAATGGCAGACCTTAGGAAATAATTCTCACAGTACACATCTAAGAGGAGGAGTAGACACACACACACACACACACACACACACACACACACACACACACACAACATCCCCACCCCCCTTGGCTTTTTTTTTTGTTTGTTTATTTATTTGTTATTTATTTATTTAATTTTCTCTCTTCCTTTCTGTCTATATCATTGGGTGTACAAAATACAAAAAATTATAACAATTGCAAATACATGTAAACATATTGGACTTCTACTTCTACTTTGCTCTGTTTTCAGGCTTTAGAAAATCTAGCCCTTGACGGGAGGCTTTGGCCAATCACAGGTCATTTCAGAGAGAGGGCGTCTTGCTGTTGGCTGTTCTACAAATGCAGACGCACGTGCATGTCCCTTCAGACGGTGAAAGCCTGATTCAATGGTGGAAAACGCTGCCAAAAATCCTGCAACTTGTGATAACTTGTGATGACTCCCAAAATTACATATATAGGTGTACCGGACCTTCGTCATCATGGTAACAATAATAAACACGTGGTTAACGTTATAAAGCAGTCGCAGTTTGGTTAGGTTTAGGCACCAAAACTACTTGGTTAGATTTAGGAAAAGATCATGGTTTGGGTCATAATAAGTATGTTAGTAAGTTAGGTTTAGTAAGTTAAGTTACGTGACGTCATGTTGAAATAAGTCAAGGTTGACTTTTGGTTTCACATGGAACACAAACAGTGGTCTGCTGGGTGGAAGATCCTGTGTTGTTTGACCTATCCATATGGATAATCTTCAGGATTATGTTGGAGGGGTTGTGGTAACCAAGGAGACCTCTCACATATGGGCCTGTCCAATTCTGCAGGGGTACTGGGAGGATGTTAAAAAGGAAATAGAAATAATCTTGAATGCAAAATTAAACTTTGACCCAAAGTTAAGCATCTTAGGCATCCCCTTAGGAAATCAAATGGTGAAAAAGAAAATATATTTATTAAGGACCCTACTTTTAAAAAGCCAAAAAAAAAACTATTACAATCCTATGGTTGCAGTCACAACCCCCAAACATAAAACAATGACAGGTCACAGCTAAAATACAAAAAATTGACATTTTTATGGATATATGGTCACCATGGATATTAGCAATGTCAAAAACAAAGAGCTAACACGTAGTGGTATTTTCCTTATATCAGGTTTGTTGTTGTTATTTTGGGTTTTGTTTCTTATTATTATGTCTATATTCCATAAAATTCATATGTAAAGACATAGAAGAGAATGATGATGTTTATTTACTAAATGATGAATTGCATGGCAATTATTTGATGCAGTATTAAGTTTTCCTAAGTTCTACAACAATTTCAGAAATATCACTGTGAATTTTCTTTAATGCTCTTTTTGTCAATTTAATAGCCACTCAATTTCCTTCTAATCCCACATATGCTGGTAAGAAATGTGTATTTAATTCCAGTTGCTGCAGCTTTAGAAGATCATATGAATTTCAATCAAAAGCTCAACTCTTACTGTTGTGTTAATTTGAAACTGGATTGTTGCAGCTGAATGTGAGAAAATCACTGCTTTGATTGGTTTAACCTACCCTCGCTAAGTAAGCAATATTATCAATTTTCCTCTATGATCACTCTCTTCTATTTGTAGTAGTTGTATCTCTACATTGGGTTCTATAAATATCAATGGGGAAATGCTAGTAATAACTGCTGGACTGGACTGTATGTCAATCTGTACTCTTGTACTTTCTTAGTTGTATTCCATCCAAATCCTTTACCAGGATATTTTGTATACTCCCAACAAAATTGAGTTGAAGCCATATTTCCATTGCCTCCTCCATGTATTCTTATCCAGTATGTTAATGATTGTTTGGTTCTCCATAGTGTACAGTGTACACAGTTAATAAGCATTAATGGCTATATTATGCTGTGGCTTAATTCTGTGTTTTGAATCCTGTTGAGTTTCAATAGACTATATATCATATAAAATGGCTAGCTTTGAAAGTAGCATTTTTAGTCTTTTTTTCAGATTATTGCAAATTATACATTTTGTAGTCAGTTTAGATTTGAGAAAATTATACTTTTATTCTGAAGGTTTTGAGGCGGAAGTCTAATTGTTTTTGCTGCTGGGGTCAAACTGATGTTCTCACAGAGAGACTTTGTTGTTAAAGCTGATTGTTCAACAGCGAAATGATGCTCAACATTGCTGAGACTGACATTTAGAGATGTTTTATTAGACATTATTGCAGTTAAGTGTTGGATTTGAATTGAAAGGTGCAGAAATATGCTGCTTTGACAACTCCAATTCTTCCCGTCTGGAAGCTGATTGGCTAAGTTAAACGTCGGCTCAGTGTCTGTCAAGTAAGTCTTTGTTTTATAGTATCAAAGCTGTTGTGTTGTCAGTGAATATGTAGAAACAACTTTAATACCGATGCACCCAGTGTATTGGGGGTTTATGCGTACCCAACTCTGCAGGTACAAAAAGTCAACACAAGCTAGCGAGCTATCGCTAGTGAGCTTGTTAGCTTGCTGGCTAATCAGCGTTAGCTAACAGCCTGGGATAAATGTATCCTTAAACCAAAGTTTTGTCTAAGAATGTCGCATTCATTACATTTTCTGCAATGTGTGAAAAGTATTTTCTTCATCTGGCCGTTTGGCTCCCTCGGGTTTTGTGCGTGGTTTGCATTGTTGGTTAGCAAATAAAGCCATTCTATTGTCCGTTGTTTTTTCATCAACCGGTTTAGCTAACCAACTAAAAATGTGAGAGTTTAATGTGACGACCGGATATGCTTTAGAGTTTTCTGCCTTTATGCAACGTTAGTAGTAGTCATTTGGTTTTAACAATAAGGCGTTAGCCAATTTTAAACCTGAGCTATTTCTTTTTCTTCTATTAGCAAGTTGTGAATTCCCAACATACCTATCATTTGACATTCCTGTTGTTGTTGTTGTTGTTGTTATTGTTATTATTATTATTATTATTAGTAGTAGTAGTAGTAGTAGTGGTGGTAGTGGTAGTGGTAGTAGTAGTAATATATCCATAACAAATTCACAATATTCTGTGATGTTAATTACTATACCACTATAGTTTACTTTAGCAAGTTAAGATTATAATTTGATAATTTCGGTGTTTACAGCTTCTCACCTTTTTGCTGACTTGCTAAATATGATGGTGTTTTATGTGTGTTGCAGGAAAAACAACTGAAGACTATTGAAGGGTACCTTCTTAGTCCTCTCTCAGCCTTCCTGACAGTGCAGCTGTATATTTACAGGTGCAGCTCCGATATGACTAAGAGAAGCGCGTCTCTCCAGCTTGTCAAAAGGTATACATTGGTTTTTATCACACTGTCCTTTTACTTGCGAGTGGTCAACAAGAGAAGTTCAAATATTTGAACAAAATAAGCAATTTCTCTCAACAAGAGTAGGCTATTGTTCTGTCATTAGCTTAGCTGCAGTTTAAGTCAGGTTTAAACCTGTGTTGTCTGGAACAAAATCATGTGGTCTCTGAAACCCCATTGTCTCCATGTTCGTATGCCAATGCGAAAAGTATAATTTGTGCTATAGTCTAAATCCAGCTGCTATGTCCTGTACAAATCACCCAAATGCCACAAGAAATTGCTGAATTGGTGGTTTAACTTAAACCTGCTGCACACCTCTTTAGCTTAACTTTAACATCATAGAGTTCATTATAGGGACAGATTTTTGCAGCTCAAGTATCTTAAATAATTTATTTATTAATCTATCGGTTCTATATCATGTATGACCTCATGAAGACAACAAGTCTCATTTGAATTTTGACTCCAGAAAGAGATTACTAATTATCTAACAAACTGAAAAGGTCAATTCATAACAAGTCAAGTCAATTTTATTTATATAGCTCAATATCACAAAACAAATTTGCCTCAAGGGGCTTTACAGTCTGTACGGACTGGGAAAAAGTGGAAGAAACCTCAGGAACAACCCTGTATGAACTAATGCAGCAGCACAAGACTAGTATCTACAGACATCAGGTCAGTATGCAGGTACCACAAAAACTGCTTAGCCAATCGAGGCTATAAGTCAGAGAAAGAAAAATTGTAGTTGTTGTAGTTGTACTCTAGGACCAATTCCTATTGCAGTTGGAATGTAAGCCAATACATTTGACAGAATATTGATACTAAGGAGACGAGACAATCTATTTCCTTATTAGTAGTGCAAATGTTCTACGATACGATTTACGTTTGTATTAAAATTATAGACTGATACATTTATTGTGATAGTTAAAAGTGCAACTAGACAAAATGATAAAATTAACTATATTGTTTTGTATTTCCAAAACATTTTATAGCAGTTAGTGAAATTGTTGGCTGCACTGGAAAATCAGAAAACTGAAAGCTAAAGCCAATTTTCTTGATTACCATTTTATGTATGTATTTCTATGTTTCAACAACCATTGATGGTTTGATCTGGTTTATATTAGCGGGTACCGATCCATTAAAATATGGCCGGATCGGCCCAATACTACGGTGGCCCGGAGAGCTTCAGAAAACACATGCAAAGAGACAAAACACGAGCAAATTAAGAAAACATCTTCATCAATTTGCCAACACACGCACAGCATTTAGAAAACACACTGCGAATACATAACCATGCTGCAAATTCAGACAACACAACCAAATACACAAACGCGCTGTAAATACACAAAACGACAATGGAAGTGTTTCCAGAGGACACTTAAAGGGGATGAATGTGGCTTGTTGTTGCCACGGTTTGTGACTCATGAAGTTATTGAAGTCGGGTTAACTTTTCATATAGAGCAGGTCTAGACCGTACTCAAATGTCTATATAGGTATCAATACTCCAGCATCTGTCAGGTTATAATTGGGAATTGACTCCTTTTTTTTGATTGGATGACACAGCCTGTGGCTTGTGTATAAAGATCTATGACTGAAACACTGCTTTTCAGTAAACTTAGTGCTGACAATGGGCAGGAGTTCACTGCCTTCTTTTGCTGGGCTTCATTATCCTAAGCACCTGTCTACCAGGTGTGCATTAGTGAGGGGCCAGGAAATATACTTATACCACTCCTTATATATGCTGCCTATATATATATATTTACATTGACCAGCCGTATTATTATATATTATTTTGGATGGTAGAACATTTTTATAGCATAGCCATCAGGTCACCAACCCTTTGCAGGTGAGTCAGAAACTTTACTTCAGACACACTGCACATACCCCGTTTTTCAAGACATACAGAATGTATTCACTGATTTTTCCTAACAGAGGTTAGGTACAGATGAACATTTCCATTACGAAATGTGACAGGATGCTGAACCATCACTGCAGAAGGAACCCTGAGCTTCATGAGGAGCTGCAGATCCAAGCAGCAGTGGCAGCGGGGGATGTCTGCACTGTCAGGAGAATGCTGGAGCAAGGATATTCACCTAAGATTCGTGATGCCAACGGCTGGACACTGCTCCACTTCTCTGCTGCCAAAGGAAAAGAGAGATGTGTTCGAGTCTTTCTGGAGCATGGAGGTCAGAGGCTTTGTCTTTTTTTCTTTTTGTCTTGCTGCTGAAGTTGGCTTCATTTGGTGGTTAGAATTATGCCATGCCATTTCTGTCTAAACACTAGAGGGCATTATTTTACTAGAAGAGACATTCACCTCTGTGTTATAAGCCATTCAAGTTAAAAAGTATATAACATGTCACATACACAGGGTCTTCATCTGGTAAGGAAAGAGGCCCATTATATTTACATACAACAGTCAGACAAATATCCCTTTAAACACTTACAGATGCCTTACATCTACAGAAAATGTGATCTAGAATAACCTTTTAAAAAATCTATATATGTAGTTATGTACATATGATACTGTGAAAAGCATTTGAAGTTACACAAAACAACAACAGTATCACTTCATTTTGATGAGGGGGGTGTGTATTAGATGCAGTCAAGAAGACCATGAAAATAATGCAAGCAACCTGCTACACAACATCAAATCCACGTGGCTAAGGTTGCTACAACTATTAACAGATGTGAAGGTAACAAATACAGTTTACCTGCCAAATTCACAAATGATTTGGAACAGCTCAATTGTTGCTGAGCTCCAAATTCCAACAATGTAGCCACCATGTTGCATCCTAAATCTGTGTTACTCTTTATTGAGTCCTGGCTGCAACCTGCCCTGCATACAAATATTAATTTCTTCATCATGCAGAATAAAGTGCTTGTAATTTTTATGGGGAAAAATTCAGTCAAATAGACATGTTTCTCTCGTAATAGTCTTTGCGTTGTTCAGCACTTTGGAGAGGTTGGCAGTGACATCTCAATGACCTGTCATTGACGCATTAAATATTTGTAGTATTCCTTTTCTTGTTTACAACTTACGAGTGTTCATGTCATCGGACAACTAGACAGTTGTACGTTTGCAGTGTTGGTCATGTGAGGATTAACAATACTGTTCATTGACAATATAACACCATAAAATTTAGGGTTAATATCCTTGAAAGACAGGCTTTAGCTGGCATGAGGCATCCATGTTTGTTTGTCTTATAAAATACAGAATTTGATATATCAGAGCTTCTAGAAAAATCCAAGTTTCCCAATCGTAATTACACCCTGAATGGTGACGTGTACACTATTTAAAATTTGAAAACCTGTAAGCACCGTAACTCCGATATGGCAGGAACACAGCATGCGCATGTGAACCAGGAAATAAAGATGATAAAGTAAACAAACAGTTATTGATGACATTTCTAGCAGCTAGTAGCATAGGTGCACCAACACCAGTAACACCTATTTTGTTACAATTTTACAAGTTTCCTGTAGCTTTAATTATATCTCAATTTATGGTCCTTTAAGTAAACCTTAAAGTTGAATAGATGCAGGCCTCTTAGATGCAGCACAAAAAGCTGCAATCTCAACACTGACATATTATCACCTGATAAAATTGTTGTGGTTGGCAATCTTGGGCCACGTTTTCAGAACACTTTCCAGCTGCCACTGTTAGCATAGATGAACTCTTAAATTAGCTATCCCTCAAAAGAAATAATATATGAAATGTCTTGGAAATGTCTTTTGATAGATACCAGTATGTAAAACTGTTCTTCTGTCTCTTGTTCTAAAGTCATGTAATCCATGCCCATTTGAAATTGATATGAACAGTTAAAGGAGGTTTAAAGGTTTTCCATTGAGGAAATCTGTTGCCTAGTCATAATGTCTAGATGTGTCTAAACTTCAATGCACTGTATCTGTCAGAATCCTGAAGTGTAATAGTGTACCTAGAGTATAATAGCTAGAGCGCACTTAGGACAATTAGTGTGAACTGGTGAAGAGGTTCTTTGTGGCAGATTAGGTTTAGGTAGACTGTAGAGTCCCAGCTGATCACCGATCATGTCACCCACAACTCCTTCTGTATTTGACTTTCCTCTCATTTCCACTCTTTTCACTCTCCTCTGTGCAGCTGACCCCACAGTGAAGGACTTTATTGGTGGCTTCACAGCACTTCACTATGCTGCTATGCATGGCAGAGCACGCATCGCCCGACTGATGCTAGAATCTGAGTTTCGCAGTGACATTATAAATGCAAAAAGCAATGATGGCTGGACGCCACTGCACGTGGCTGCCCACTATGGTCGAGACTCGTTTGTACGCCTCCTCCTCGAGTTCAGGGCCGAGGTGGACCCGCTGAGTGACAAAGGGACCACACCACTACAGTTGGCCATCATCCGTGAGCGTTCCAGCTGTGTACGGATCCTCCTGGACCACAGCGCCAACATTGACATTCAAAATGGCTTCCTGCTGCGATATGCTGTCATCAAAGGCAATCACTCATACTGCCGCATGTTCCTGCAGAGGGGAGCGGACACTAATCTTGGACGTCTTGAAGACGGCCAGACCCCCCTGCACCTGTCAGCCCTCAGGGATGATGTGTTGTGCGCTCAAATGCTCTACACGTACGGAGCTGATACCAACACCAGGAACTACGAGGGCCAAACACCGGTAGCTGTATCTGTTAGCATGTCTGGGATCAGCCGGCCCTGTCTGGACTTCCTGCAGGAGGTCACAAGTGAGTCTCACCAACACACTACCTACCACGCAAGCATGTCCTGCAGCGTTCCATATGGGCACCTGTTCCCACCGAATGTGAGGACTTATCATTCATTATCATTATGAAATAATCGATTGATTATTTTAATTGATTAGTCTACAAAGTGCATAATAATAATAAGGATTAATAATAATAATAATAATACATTTTATCTGACCCACATTTTAAAACCCCAGAGGTATTAGATTAACTTGATAGAACCAAAGAAAAACAGCACATTTGAAGATGGAACCAGAAAATGTTTGGTGTTATTACATGCTAAATTACTTTAGCTATAAATCCTTCATTAAATTAGTCATCAAGTCATTTTCTGAAATCAATTTTTTGATTAATTGACCAATTGTCTTTCGGAAGTAGTTTGAAACTTAAATAAGGGGGGATAAAAGTCCTCATATGCTTTTACACTGATTGATCCTTGTCGACTAATACTTTAATTATTGAATTAACAAATCATTTACAAATCAATTGATAGATAGGAAAAGCTAGAATAAAGATAAATATAAATCTTGTCATGCGCAGGTTGAGTGGTTTTTTTGCACTTATTTTGCTCAAGTTGAACTTGCAAGACCTGGCTAAATCTGGGTCATAATGATGATTTTTCAAAATCATATGACATTTTTTATCAAGTACAACTAAGCGCTGCATTTGTATACTGCACAAAATTCTGCGTAATGTACATAAAACATAACTTTGTGAATAGGGTTGTTGTAAGTTTGTATCTTCTGTTTACACCATAATTTATATCTGTGTTACTCATTCTTTCTGCCTCCTCTCTAGGATTGTTTGAATGAGCGGCTTCATTAAGTCTAAACTAGACACCTTAGCTTGGTGCATCGGACACATGTAATATCTCACAACGCGCAGCTTATTGAAGTATTTTCACCAGCACATTTTCATTTGCTTATTCAAATAATAGGATTGATATCAGGATCAGAACCAATTTTACAGACGGCATTGATTTATGTGTAAATGTTGAAAGAACCCCTTATTCAAAATGCAAGATGTCTTGTGATAGAGAAATGGGTTTATTTGCCTTAATGGCTTTATTTGGGTTTAGAGTGTGATATTTAATTTTGAAGTGAAAACTGTAAGCATGTAAGCATGGATACTACCAAATGTTGCATGCTTGTTTGCTAATGCAGCGTGGCAAAGGGAAAAGGTAATGTCCTTAACCATGATAAGAAATCTGTGAAAGTAGGTGGGGTATAGAAAAGGATTCCAAGTTTAGTACAAAAAGTGATAAAGCTTTTTATTGTAATTTGAGAGGAGGAAAATGTTGAGAAATGTATAGAGTGAAAGAGAGCTGCTTGCCAACACAAGGTTATAATGACCAGTGTTCAGTGACAGAACAATCCCAGGTTGGAGGAACAGGAGAGCACATTACCTGAAGCATTATGATTTAGTAGGAACAATGGCTGCATTCCTCAACTACCCCCTGAACTTTGATATCAAAGATATCAAAGAGCTGTGCACTGATTCAGACAAGCCCTTTCAGAGACTCCAAACCCTCAGCCAGATCACATATCTGCTGGGTTATTGATTACACCTCTACCTCCTGGATTAACTCATATGCCATGAAAGGCTCGTTCCACACAGAATGACAGGCACCCAGCTCTTTTCAACTGCTGCAAGTCAGTGTTGCTCCCTGTAGGTTTTTCTCATGTCAGATACTGCATCATGCACAACTGTCCTCATACAAAGGTTCCAACTTAAAGCAAAACCAAAAGCTTAGACATACCCAGAGAAAATGTCACATGTCATATGATATCTCTATCATTGTTGACACCTGAGTCTAGATTTTTGATCTTCAAAATACATGGTCATTTAAAAAAAAGTCATAATGCAGAGTGGTAACTACGCATGCTGCATAACCGCCACGTTGTCGGTTCGATTCCAGCCAGTGGCATTTGTCACATGTCATCCCCTCCCCCTGTTTCCTGTCTGCCTCTTCCTCTTCATTCAAGCTGTCCAATAAAAGGCCTTGTATCACCTCCTGAGCTGTGACCAAATTTATGGAAACAAAAGCAGAACCCATGACGATAGAGACATTTTAGGTTATGTTTTGTTCACTTTCTGCTGTGGAAAAGGGCTATATTTTCTGACTATTTGCTGTTTCTCATTAGGCATCCAGGTACTGTTTTGGTAGATGTTTTGAGATATCCACTGCTGAGACTTGTGCTGCCATTCCAATACAGAGAATGTGAATGGAATGGTACAGGCTTTGGATTAAAATTTCATCAAGCATCATGAAGACCATGGAGACAGTAAAGTTTTGTCATGATTTATCCACCTATCTCAGCTTATGGGTGTTTCTGTGGTGGAGGAAGAGAAGTGTTCATGGCAGAGGAGTTACTTTACCCAAATCAGACTGAAAACACCCACGCACATTACTTCCTGGAATCAAGGGGATTCTTCCCAACTGTTTGCATACAGCTGATAGCAGAGTGGATACTGAGTGATTTGGGGAAGTGATTAATGCCTTTGGCAGGCTGTTGGAAAACCGTACAGCTGAAAGAGGGACATTTAAGCTTCATAATGGATGTATAGCATTGGAGTATTGAGAAGGCAGTCAGTGACCGTGTCTTTTCTGATACTACCACTAGAACATGCCAGTCAGAATCTTTTTAATCCTACACATGGGGTTTAGTGTTTTCGCTCCTGCATATACAGTATGGAAATTAGCTGAACACCTTTCAATATAACACCACACAGTACAAAATGGATTCCAGAACTGAATCGACACACAAACAAGCTCATATTTATTGCAGGGCTGTTGTATTGCTTTACATCGTACAGGTGTTTGTTTTTTTCTGGACTCAGTGTATATGGCATGCATACCTGCTCTTATTCCTACGACAGCCTTTACACATGACAGATAGCCGACTGAAAGTAATGTTAAAGTTACATCCACAGCTCTTAATAATGTTATGTTAATCTTAGCTTACCTTTTTTTATAAATGTCGACGTGCCCACACACACACACACACACTTCATCTCTCTTACTGTTCAGTAGTTTGATTGATAGTGGAACTAAGGAAAATGTATACCTGTTCAACTTACAGTTTGGTAACCTGTACCTTCTGCCCGAAGGCATCAGCTCATACTCTTTGTGAAGGATGTGGTTTGATTTTAAAGCCCTGCGTCCTTACTGTCTCCTCAAATATCTCCTGGAGAGAAGATGGGGGCAGCATGCAGATTATTTTCCCAGCCCTTCTAATCAGGTTTTGGAGTTGTGATCTTAGTGTAATGAACAGGTATACCAAACCATGTTGTGATGCCATAACGGATAATGGATTCAATGGCTGCCCTGTAGAACAATAACATAATGCTTTTATCCACTCGCTGACTGATTCATGAACAAACATGCTCCACTTGATGAGCCCATTGCAACTGAAAGTCAAAGTGAATATCAAAGTACTTATATGTTGTTACCTGCTCAAGTCTCTCCCTGTTGATTAAAACTGGGCTGTGATCACCAACAGACCTGGGATTGAAGACTTTCTTTAGTTTGTTGGCATTTAACATCAGGTTGTGCCCCTCATACCACTGCACAACCTCTTCTATCTCTGACTTAAATGTCAGAGCAATGTCTGAATCTGTTGTCAGTAAACTTGAAAATGTAGTTGTTTGTGTACTGGTTTCTACAATAATTTTTATATTATGTGAAAAGAAAGTCCGAGAGAGTTGAGTTGACTTTCACCTGCTGTTGTCTTCCTATGAGAAATGCATGGTACCATCTCATTTATATAGGGGTTCACCTCCATCAGTTTCAGATTGTTAAACAGGGTGTGAGGGTATTAAATGCTGATCTAAAGTCCATAAACATGAGCTATCTTCCACTCTACTGACAAGCCGTGGCATTAGCTAGCTTCATGGCAAACTAATTTAGCAATAGATGAACTGCAAGCATGTTTTTTTATAGCAGCTGTCAGCGTTATGCTGACAAGGGTGAAAAATGCTAGATCATTTATTCGCTAAAACCATCTTACTGACTGCTGTACAAATACATGTAAAACCAAGTCTGTCGGCAGGCTATACACCATTCAACTACTGTGCTGTTGAGTGCATGACAGGAGAAAGCGTGACACAGGCATGGCTGACATGAAGACACGTAACAGACCCACAAACGCTGATTCTCTTAGCTTGTGGACAGCTCAGCTGTGATGTTTTCAGGCAACTCGGCTTAGTGTATCGCAGTACTCTCAAGTGGACAAACTATGCAATAGGGACACTAGTAATAAAATTGCACAAACACTTATCTTTGGCTTTCCATTAATACATTTCACACATAAACACTAGTACCGACTTATCTGCAATAAGCTAAAAATGGCTGATAAAATCGGCCCACCGATGTATCTGTCAGGCTGTAGTAATGAAAATTCCGCTGTGTAACAACTGTTTCTGTTCCTCTTTCAGGACAACCTCGGACTCTACAAGACTTGTGTCGAATAAAAATCCGTCACTGCATTGGCCTTCAAAGCTTGAAATTCTTGGAGGATCTACCAATTGCAAAGGTTATAAAAGACTATTTAAAACATAAGTTTGACAATGTGTGAAGGCAACAACAATAGAAGAGGAGGGTTACTCAAACAAACTCTCTGTTATCATTTATAAAGACTATGCAATCACTATGCTCTATGTCTGGAAGAAAGGTTCACAGACCGTTCTGTACACGCCGAAGGATAGTTGGTCCAGTTTGTTCATCTAGTTCAACACAATAAAAATAGATTTTTTTGCTCCTGTTCTCCATTTCAGCCTTTTTACAGTTAGAACAGTTGCTGAAGAATGGAAATAGATCCATCTCATGTGATCAACGGCTATGGTTTTTGTGGGAAAAAGTAAACCTCATTTGACAGCAGATAGCATTGTCACTACAGTTAGCATTATTACCATTTATGTTGTGACTGGAAAATATGCATGATGATGTTATCCTTGCTGGGTCATATTGTCATCAAGTGCATACTTGCCAATTAGTATAATTTGAAATCCCAACCACCACCACCACCACCACCCCCCATTCTTTTACTGAGCTATAGGAAGCTAAACTTACATTGCTGCAGTGATGACAATTTTCTTTCTGACTCAAAATCAGTGTTAAGCTACTTGGATAATGATAGCTTTAAAAAACATCTACAAGGTATACTCCCTGATTTTGTTTTATCACCCAATAGTGGGTCAAGACCCCAAAATAGCCTGGTTCCAAACATTTGAATCACCACTCACATCTCCAATTTGTTTAGCTCAAATTACTTATTACTATAAGTACTTTATTATATTATTATCATTGTGCCCATTGA
Organism: Macquaria ambigua; assembly: GCA_008360985.2. NCBI lineage: Eukaryota > Metazoa > Chordata > Actinopteri > Centrarchiformes > Percichthyidae > Macquaria > Macquaria ambigua. Next base: position 66,757 of record VMKM01001358.1, read on the forward strand.
CAGCTATTTCCGACAGTTAGAAAAACAGTCGAACCAGTCAGAGCTTTGTAGGTGAGATGAGCGTCATCTTCCTACATAGCTAGCTCAATTCTGCTTTAAACAGAAAGCAGGAAGAAGAAACAAAATATGGAGCTACAGATGGCTGGGAGATGTGCAGTATGATCAGTTTGTCTCAAGACTACAGTAGCCACAACATATAAAATACTACTCCAGCAATATTAAAACAAGCTCACTACAGTACACTACAACAAACAAACAACCAAAATGTCTGAGGTCACCAGCCCCTTCAAACTGAATGTCAAAAACAGCAGCCGATCTGCTCTAAATTGTAATTCAAAAATTAGCGGAGGGCAACTGGAGTTAAGATTGGGCTTAATCTGTACAGTGTTTGCCCAGCATAACATCAACATGTCATGTCAGGCTGAATGAAGTGAAATTCTTACAAAATGACCTCCCAGCTCACTGCTGATGCTTTGGAACTGAACTGAATTTGAAAATATCAACAGTAAGCTGAGAGGACGTTTTGAGGTATAGGGCTGCTGCAGGGTGCTGTAACAAAATCAGGGTGGGTGTTAAATAATTCACAGAATTGGATTTACTCAAACATTACTGGTGGGTTTTTTTTCTGATATGCAAGAATAACTTGCACATATACATTTTCAATTTATAATGACACAAGCAAGAATATAACATAAATTTGAAATTATTTTGGAACTTAAGTGCGATGCTTAGATCAACCTACCAATTGAACAGCCAAAGCGTTCTGCAGTGATCAACTATAAATCACGTTCCTTTATCCATTTCTACACTATATGTAGTATATTTGAGTTTGGAGTGAGTGCACTGTGATAGAATTCTGTTCTGAAAGCACCACATTTACTCACTAAAGCAGTTGATGGAATCATGAATAATAAGTCTGTTTTGGATAACACTGACACACAATCGCTAGAAGCTACAGTCAATGTAAATATGTTACATGTACAACAGATATTTTTGTAGAATTTATTTAAGCAATGATCTTTGGTATTCTTAATGTATTTAAAGTTTGGAGAGTATTGTGATCTGTTTGGTGTGACTCAAGTATTTCTTTTTTGTGTCTGAGTTCAAATACTCTGTTGTACAAGAATAATTTGGAATCAAGTGTTCTTTGAGTTTTATGGCAGAAATGTTGGGTGCTTTCTTAAAATTCATCATCTATTGCAGGCAAACTCTGTTGTGGAGATTATACTGTGAATTTTTCATTTTGACAATTTAAAATAAAATGTAGGATTTGGGGTCTAAATAATGCCCACGCCACAGGAAATATGTTTTTCTTTGTCTCTGCATGTGCTTAAAATGTGTAGTGAAATTATGTGGCACCTAATGTTGGTTTTCCTAAAATGTTGTATTCACAAATCCATTCGAACAATGTTTACCTGCATTAACATACATTTGCATGTTTTGTCTGTAGCTTTGTATCAAGACAGGATATCAGGAAAAGTGCTTATTTTGAAATGCAAACTGTGTGCTCTATGCAGGTTAACTGAGAGAAATTAGATACTTTTTTTTTTAAAGATAATTTCTTCGGGCATTTAGCCTTTATTGGATAGTGACAGCTGCAGAGAGAGACAGGAAAGGTGGGAGAGAGAGAGAGAGGGGGGATGACACAACCATAAAGATACACTCCTGCATCCCATTTCAGGGGCTGCATCTCTCAAAGTCTGTCTTTCAAAACTGAATACAGTATAACAGATTGACAGGACCTGTCCAATTTTAAAGGGTCCTCCAAATGCAGCCTTCTCTTCCCTGAATGTTAAGGAGACTGCCAGTGTGTCCTTTGTGTTCCTAAAGGCCCCTTTACACTGTGTGTCCAGAAAATGACGGAAGCTGACAGTTGCGTTGACAGTGAGGAAAATGTTGTGATATCTTTGGTCATTAAAGGTGCCCTGTGGAGCTTCCTTGTAAACAAACAAAAGTTATGTTTGCATTCTGTATTACTCACCAAAGCGTGTTGTGCATATCCTTGAGGTCTGACAAACATGTCCAGTGCATTTCCTTCCTCATAAAACATTTGCAAAGCCGATTTTTCTTAAACATTTGAACCCTGCACTTTGTTTACATCGATGTTTACTAGCTAGCACTCTTCTTCTTTGCCTTTGTTGGCACATTGCTGAGTTTCTTTAGCATTACTGCCACCTGTCGATCAGTGGAATAGTGTGAAACCACTGGCTGGACTGTTTATCGCATCACCCGTGTGCATCCTTGTGCGTGTGCAAAAGACAAACAAAACAGGGACCCACTCTGCTCTATAATGCTACTAGAGGTCCAAAACAGGATAACTTTAATCCAAAACAGTGGTTTACTGACCGTTTAGCTGATTAAGGGCCGAGGACCAAATTCTGACAATGTGACTGCTGCTTTGACATACCAACCAATCAGAATACAGCATGATATGACACAGAATACATTGTCTGACGCAACTTTCTAATCACCCATAAACATACATATTATATTATCTATGGTAGGTGCCACTTTTTTATGTCAGCACAATGGCTAAAGCTTGTTTTTTGCTGCATTTTGAAAACATGCTGTGAATGGATTATTATCTTTTCTATTTCCATCTAGATTCACCAAAGCTTCATCACACAATCTGACATGCCTCAAAACTGATATCACAGATTGCAACCGAGATGTGACATACAAGATCGCTGTTATCACCCAGTTTATAGGGGCCTTAAGTCATTGAATGCTGCATGGATATTTGTTTAATGGTGCCCTTGTAAAGTCAGGTAATATATTTGGTGACAGTTTTGTATTTACCAGGTATTTGGGTCCAGTTGGTCATCAGTTGTTAGCAGCTTGGACAGGATATTAAGTTGAGGTTGTCAATCACTACAGATTTGGAAAGTTACACATATACTTTCGATTTCCCTCAGCCATTTGAGACCTCCTAACGATAAACTATTTGTAGAAGGATCATCTGAATTTGGTGTTTGTGAGCCTAGAATGTCTCTTTTTGGTGCATAGGTTCAGCCCAGGAGACCTCAGTCTTCCGAATGACACACTTTTGTAGGCTGTATCTTCTAAAAGAGGGAGCCGCTGAAATGGAACAAAACCAGGTGTGTTTGTTTAACTAGACATTTATCTTCACTGAATGAAGAATGTGAGTTTTGTTATTTTGCATATGGCCTGGATTTTTGATTTGACTATTGGCTAATTCTTTTGATGATACATTCTGAATACTAAAGTTCTGGATGCAACTCCCTCCCTTTTGACTCACTATTCATTTTTATAATGCAGTATTCCAAGATCTGAGTGAAAACAAACACTGAAGGTTATTCAGTGTTCATCGTGCCAGAATACTCTCCACCACATTTCAGTTCCGTTTCATGTTCCATACTGTCTATCGTTCTGTACGTGATTCTGAATTTGATACGCCATTTTGCAACAGTAGTTTTGTATTGTGTGTGAATAAGTCTGTCATACATTTACTGCCTTCTCCAATCGGTTCCTCAGCAGATTTTGGTCGTCACAGTCAGGGAAACACTTCGTACATGTGTTATGTGGCTATCAAATGGCTGTAAGTCTTCCACACCATTAACTACTGAATGTACAGAATATGCAGATTTTCAAATGTAAAAACCAAAATGTGTGAATAAACAAAAGTTAACATTTCTGGGTTGTCAGCAGTTTGTTTGTTTAGGTTTTTTTGTTTGTGTGTGTGTGCGTGTGTGAGATGAATTTACTGTGAGAGGTTAAAGGGGACAGAGATGACAAAAGCTCCCTATTTTAACAGTAGCTGTACTTTTTAAGTTATGTACTTATTGGAAATATGGGTTTTGTAAAGGATGCATTTTCAACTTTCTTTTTTTTACAACACACAACAGTAGATCATTCAATACAATACACTATTAGTAATAATAACACTGTACTACTGCACCAAGTTAATATCTGAGATCAGGGAGCACCGTGACATCAAATCACCAAAAAGAAGTCAGACGTCAAGAAACGAGCAATCAGATGGTCAGTAGAAACTTATAAAAAAGGTGAGCAGTGAAATTATTACAAAAACTATCTGTCTGTAAACGTCCATCACAGTTTACAGACCCTCTTTGTTTGCTTGCGTCTCTTTGTGGTGTTTTTGTACTTGTGTGCACACAATTGTCCTGTTCAATGAGGGATAATTGGCAATATTTCAGGTGTGCTCACTTTTCAGTTTAGACCACAAAGACATGCAAAACAACCACAAAGATATGCAAAAGACCACAAAGAGACACAAAATGACTACATAGAGCTGCAAATTATCACAAAGAGCAGCAAAACGACCAGAAAGAAACACGCGTGGTTACTAAACGACATGGCCGTGTTGGTTATAGTATTTTGGGGCATGTTCAGTATGGGGGTCTTGCTCCTCCTATATGAAGGAGGTGTGGGGGGGCTTTTACATGTCTGTGCCCAGGGGCTTATTGTCTCATAATCTATGTCTATGTCTCAATATGCGTAATACCTAAGTGGATCCAAGCAGATTCTCTATTTGCTCTGATCTCATAGTGTTTCATCATCATCACAGGAGAAAAATGTGTTTTTTAATGGGATGTAGAGTGTGAACTGTGAAGTGCAGAAAAATGCATGAAAGTTATAATCCTTAATATTTTCATTAGCTCAAAACCCATTTTTGATATTATTTATGATCGGCTCACACATGCATTGCATGCTAGCTGCAACCCAAAGCATCTGTTTTTGCTTTGAGTTAGTTTTTTTATTCACAAATCCCTGATGAGTCGGACCATGCAAAGCTGGAGCACCTCGCCCGGAGGAGGGATAACGGGGCCCCCCCCTGGAGCCAGACGCAGGAGGGGAGCACGATGGCGAGCGTCTGGTGGCCGGGCCTTGACCCATGGGGCTCGGTCGGGCACAGTCCGAAAAACCGACATGGAGCCGCCACCCTGTGGGCCCACCACCTGCAGGGATAGGCATCGGGGTTGGGTGCAGTGTAAGCTGGGCGGCAGGCAAGGGCAGGGACCTGGGCGTGCTGACCTTCGGCGACGCAGACTGGTTTTAGGGACGTGGAACGTCAGCTCTCTGGCAGGGAAAGAGCCAGAGCTGGTGCGGGAGGTGGAGCGGTACCAGCTAGATATAGTTGGGCTCACCTCTACGCATAGCTCAGGATCTGGAACCAAACTCCTGGAGAGGGGCTGGACTCTCTTCTTTTCCGGAGTTGCCCAGGATGAAAGGCGCCGGGCGGGTGTGGGGATACTCACGAGTCCCCGGCTGAGCGCCGCTGTGTTGGAGTTTTCCCCGGGGAACGAGAGGGTCGCCTCGATGCGACTGAAAGTTGCGGAGAGGAAGGCTCTGACTGTTGTTTGTGCTTATGCACCAAACAGCAGTTCAGAGTACCCGGCCTTCTTGGAGTTCCTGGGTGGCGTCCTGGAAGGGATACCACCTGGAGACTCCATAGTTCTGCTGGGAGACTTCAACGCCCATGTGGGCAATGATGGTGAAACCTGGAGGGGGGTGATTGGGAGGAATGGCCTCCCCGATCTGAACCCGAGTGGTGTTTTGTTGTTGGACTTCTGTGCTAGCCATGGACTGGCCATAACAAACACCATGTTTGAGCATAAGGTGGTTCATAAGTGTACTTGGTACCAGAACACCTTAGGCCGCAGGTCGATGATCGACTTTGTGGTCGTATCATCAGATCTGCGGCCGTATGTCTTGGACACTCGGGTGAAGAGAGGGGCAGAGCTGTCAACTGATCACCACTTGGTGGTGAGTTGGATAAGATGGCGGGGACAGCTGCCGGACAGACCTGGCAAACCTAAACGCGTAGTGAGGGTGAACTGGGAACGTCTGGCGGAGGGCCCTGTCCGCGAGATCTTCAACTCCCACCTCCGGAAGAACTTCTCGCGCATCCCGGGGGAGGTTGGGGACATGGAAACAGAGTGGACCATGTTCAAAGCCTCCATTGCTGAGGCGGCCGCTAGGAGTTGTGGTCAGAAGGTCGTCGGTGCCTGTCGAGGCGGCAACCCTAGAACCCGCTGGTGGACACCGGCGGTGAAGGAAGCCGTTAAGCTGAAGAAGGAGGCTTTTCGGGCTTGGCTAGCCCAGAGGTCTCCTGAAGCAGCGGACAGGTACCGGGAGGCCAGAAGGACGGCAGCCTCGGTGGTCACCAAAGCAAAAACCCGGGTGTGGGAGGAGTTTGGGGAGGCTATGGAGGAGGACTTTCGGTTGGCCTCAAGGAAGTTCTGGCAAACTAATAACAAAAAATAAGGCTTGGCCCAGGCCGTGTTCGGCAGGGGAGGAGAGCTGCTAACCCGGACTGGGTTGTCGAGCGGTGGAAAGAGCACTTTGAGGAACTCTTCAACCCGACCAACATGTCCTCAGTGGAAGAGGCAGAGTTTGAAGACTCGGGGGACGACTCACCCATATCCCTGGCAGAAGTCTCCAAGGTAGTCAAAGAGCTTCTTGGTGGCAAGGCGCCAGGTGTGGATGAGATTCGCCCTGAGATGCTGAAGGCTCTGGACATTGTTGGGCTGTCTTGGCTGACACGCCTTTTCAGTGTCGCATGGAGGACGGGGACAGTGCCTTTGGAGTGGCAGACCGGGGTGGTGGTTCCCGTCTTCAAAAAGGGGGACCGGAGGGTGTGCTCCAATTACCGTGGTATCACACTGCTCAGCCTCCCCGGGAAAGTTTATTCCAGGGTGCTGGAAAGGAGACTACGACCGATTGTCGAACCTTGGATTCAGGAGGAGCAATGTGGATTCCGTCCTGGCCGTGGCACAGTGGACCAGCTCTTTACTCTTGCAGGGCTCCTGGGAGGTTCATGGGAGTTTGCCCATCCAGTCTACATGTGTTTTGTAGACTTTGAGAAAGCTTTTGACCGTGTCCCCCTGGGGGTCCTGTGGGGGGTACTGCGGGAGTATGGGGTACCGGGGTCGCTGCTACAAGCTATCCGGTCCCTATATAACCGAAGTGAGTGCTGTGTCCGCAGCGCTGCCCCTTGTCACCAATTCTGTTTGGGATATTCATGGACAGGATTTCAAGGCGCAGCAGGGGGGAGGAGAGTGTCCGGTTTGGTGGTCTCAGAATAGCATCTCTACTCTTTGCGGACAATGTGGTCCTGTTGGCTTCATCAGGCTGTGACCTTCAGCATTCACTGGGGCGGTTTGCAGCCGAGTGTGAAGCGGCTGGGATGAGAGTCAGCACCTCCAAGTCCGAGGCCATGGTTCTCAGCCGGAAAACAGTGGATTGCCCCCTTTGGGTTGGAGGTGAGTTACTGCCCCAGACGGGGGAGTTCAAGTATCTCGGGGTCTTGTTCACGAGTGATGGTAAGATGGAGCGTGAGATGGACAGGCGGATCGGTGCAGCATCAGCAGTAATGCGGGTGTTGTACCGGACCGTGGTGGCGAAGAGGGAGCTGAGCCGGAAGGCAAAGCTTTCGATTTACCAGTCGATCTACGTTCCAACCCTCACCTATGGTCATGAGCTTTGGGTAGTGACTGAAAGAATGAGATCATGGATACAAGCGGCCGAAATGAGTGTCCTCCGCAGGGTGGCTGGGCTCACCCTTAGAGATAGGGAAAGGAGCTCGGACATCCGGAGGGAGCTCGGAGTAGAGCCGCTGCTCCTTCGCATCGAAAGGAGCCAGTTGAGGTGGTTCGGGCATCTGATTAGGATGCCTCCTGGACGCCTCCCTTTGGAGGTTTTCCGGGCACGTCCAACTGGTAGGAGGCCCCGGGGCAGACCCAGAACACGTTGGAGGGATTATATATCTCATCTGGCCTGGGAACGCCTTGGGGTCCCCCAGGAGGAGCGGGAAAGCGTTGCCGGGGAGAAGGACGTCTGGACAACCCTGCTTAACCTGCTGCCACCGCGACCCGGCCCCGGATAAGCGGAAGAAAATGGATGGATGGATGGATAGTTTTTTTTATCTACGTGCATAAATGTTTGGTTTAAACCAAGTTGAGACAAGTCAGTTTGACTATTTAACTTATACTATACCAATTAAATACAAAACTCAGTCATTCTCCCTATATTATCCTCCAAAATATCCTATTTTCCATACTTGCCAGGGTTATTGGAGCTGACACCTATTTGAGAAGGACAGACTGTTTCATGAATTAAAGCAACATTATGCAACTATTTTACCTTAAAATAACAGCTTCAAAATCATTTTGATGGTAAACTGACTTGTAATAGGGAGAATGGTGCCTCTTTCATCCCCACTCCACGCCACGAACGCCTGTTCTTGCACTATGTAACTTGGGCTGAGCGAGTACGAGAAGTGCGTAACGCTTTACAGCACTACGTCACACGTGGGAAGCTAAGGAGAGAAAAAGAGAGAGTGACCGAGCAAGAGGCTGGACAAGAGTAAATCTCGGACTGGCTTTATAAAAGGCTGCAGGACAGACGGTGAGCCGGCCTTCTTGTTGTTGGACTAATAAGTAATATTAGCTGGCTTGCTATGTCTTGTGTTGTTGCACTTGCTTGATGCTTGTTAGAAAAGTTGTCGACCCGCTAGTTTTTGATCATAAGTCAAGTCAGCCCACCAAATCCAAATCCTTCAGCTGGTCAACAAATGCACATGTGCAGCTGTCTCCATAAACTGAAGGGGCGCCAAGTCGCAAAAAATACCAATTCTTGCATAATGTTGCTTTAAATGCTGTTTTTGTTTTTCACACCCATGCTCCCATTAACACTTTCTGATTGGCTGACGACCAATGTCCTTACCCTAGATAATATAATAATAATTTTATTTATATAGCACTTTTCAAGCTTAAGCAATATATATCAAGCAGCACTGAGCCCATACATAAACAGATGGAAGTACAAGTGCAAAATGAAAGAAATAAGTTCATATAAAGCAGGTTTAAATTTAAGTAAAGGAAATAACCACCTATATAAACAAATAAGATGCAAATATAAGAGATAACCTCATATAAGGCAGATATATAATGATCTCATATAAAGCAGATAGAATGCCAAAAAAAGAACAAACTTGAATTTAAAACAGATAAAAATGCAAAATATATGGAAGTGCATATAAAAATATTAAAATGATGACATTAAAACAAGCACAATTAAAATACGTAATGACAAAGTTGAAATAAAACACCATAAAATAGAATTATAAAGAGGAAATATGAAAGGGCCATAACCGAAAATGCACGGTCACCCTTGGCCTCCAGTCTGGTTGGTGGAATAGCTAAAAGGTTTTGATCAGCTGATCTTAGGGGTCTGGCTGGGCTGTAAGGGGTTAAAATGTCTTTAATATAATCTGGAGCCAGACCATGGATGGCCTTGTAGGTATTTGATAACATTGTTAAATGTATTCTTAATGTAATGGGCAACCAGTGCAGTGATGCTAAAATTGGAGTGATATGACAGATTTAGATTTAGTTAATAATCTGGCTGCTGAGTTCTGGATAAATTGCAATTGTGAGACTGAGTGGGAGTTTAAACAGGTTAAAAAGAGATTTACAGTAGTCCAGGCGTGATGATATAAAGCATGTATGACTTTTCTGTGTCATTAAAATTGAGCATGTGTCTTATCTTTGAGATGTTTCTTAATTCAAAAGAACAAACTTGGATGATATTTCTGGTATGCTGCTCAAAGGATAAGTGGCTATCAAAAGTTCTTTGCCACAGACATAACACTGGCAGTATGTGAACCAAGGGAGGACTGTATCTGTAGTTTGTGATGTTCTGGACCAAGATACAGTGTTAGTCTTCATTATTAAAACAATGTGTCATTTCGAGAGGGATTGGATCAAATCGTTTATGGATTGGTTTTGATTGCTTAAAAGTGGGCATGATTGAGCAAGTCTCTGGAAAACCACAATAATTTGGAGCTGTACAGAACTGTTGGCGTCCACCTGCATTGTTAGATCATGAGGAGCAGGACAAGGGGGAAATGAGTACCTCAACCACATTCTTTTAGAAATGTCAACAAGGTTTTTGCTGATTTCCAAACACACACATTACCATCCCATGACATCACTGCTGCTACAAGCAACCAGTTAGCAGTTGTGTGGTTTTATATTATGGGCAAGGGTAGCTGGTCACCCCAAACTACATTTGATTGGATACATTTATGTAAACGCACCAAGTGCATTCATCAAAAATAGGAAAAGAAAAGAGAGGCATTTCGTTATAATAATACTCACACATACCAAATGATAACTGAACAATTAACGCAGGGACACAGGCATGTGTGTGAGAACGTATTTTCAGTACGGGGCCCTGGATATGTGAATGCGCTTGACCACTTACTAGTGCGTACTGATGTTTAGAATAAATAAATGACAGATGTAGTAGTCTACATACTCTATAGTTAAATCTGAAACTTCTCATGGACATTATTATTTTTATTTTATGGTGTGTTTAAAGATTAGAACTTCAGTAACTGAGGCCCTAACAAAGCTTAACACTGATATCTAACAAAGGCACTAAAAAAGAGATTTATACTTGATGCAAAGGGTTAATTACAGCCCCTCTGTAAATACCTTTGGTTTAGAGTCAAATTTCAGCTGTTGATACCACAAAACTAGACAGATGTATTGTACATAATCAGGCTTTAATTATATTTCCCACAGAAACTGTGTTTACATAGTTTCATTTACTTTGTGATACAGAGTGATGATGGGAAGGTCTGCCTTGTTTCATTACCGAATTCTTCTTCACGTCTTTTTCTTCAGTTCTGTCATTCACTGTGATAGAGAGCGGTAATAGTGGTGAGCAGGTTTGCAGTGAAGATGGCTTTGATAGATATGTTTTACTCAGATTACTGAGCTTCTTCAATTTGCTTGATGTTTTCTTCACTATCAAAAGTCTCTACCGACATCAGAAAGTGGAGAGAAAACAGGAGAAAACACAGGCAGCCCAAGCTGACCAGTCACAATCTCCACATGGTATCTCTGTAGCTGCCATAGCCCTGACCTGTAGTTACAATTTTGAGGAGGTACACATCAGCTACAGTGTAGCTATGGCATAGATATAGCAGCTAACACACAACTATAAATCCCTATTTAATCCCTGAGGTGCTGCCAGTAGTTGACCATGACTTTGAACCGTGATCATTTGGAGATCATTGGATTATCATCAGCGATGTGAAAAGTGTCATTATTTCAGTTTTATTACATATTTATTACATTTTTAAGGAATACCAAATCAAATGTGCTAATATTTTGGGACTACTTGAGTGAGATGTGGAAGATGATCTAACAATACTTTCTTCTTCCTGTGTGGAAAGTAAGTATCATCTGATAATAATCACCACCGAGCCTGTTCAGGTCATACCACTCACACTGGCACAGTACCAGGAGTTACCTTTCAGAGGATAGCTGTGCACATGTGTGCTGCTTAGCTTGGAGGGGCTGTAAGATTTTTAACTCATGCATATTTGATTGGTCACCCCGCCCCCAACCAAATACCAAATATAAAAGCAACAGAAAAATCTGAAAATGGCACTTTGTCAAGCATCTCTCCTGAGCTCTGTATCATTTTACAAAAGGCATTTTCCCTTTTCTTTCTTTATTTCCCGTTTCTTTTTTTTCCCTCCGGAATGCTGCCTTAAAGTAGGTGGTTTCTGCTTTCCCTCCATTTGTTCTCAGTAGGACTCAGTCAAACACTACACTGAGCTGAGGTGACCTAATAGTGGCTGTGATATACTCCTGTCTTACTTTACCAAACATAGAGTGCTATCATTGAACAGATCACTGGTAGCATTACATGATAAAACAATGCCATCCCTCTGTGGGCCAGCAAGCCTTCAGACAGTAGGAACAATAGCAGCTTTGTCAGGAGTCTGTACAGCTCTGTGTGCTGTCTAAAAATATCTAAATGCTTCTTCCTCTCCTACCTGATACGGCACCTCCATACTGTCACACCTAAATAAAATATGTGCACATAGCCCCTGTGATGGATTTGTGCAAAAAATATTATTATACAGCAGGTAGTTCCAACCAAGTAATTTGATTGGACAAGAGGCATTCCTTGAGTGCAGTACAGCACTGGGACTTTGAACTCTACATGTATCACTGCACTTTTCAGGTGTTCTAATAATGTATTATTATCTATGTTAGATTGTAACAAACTTTGCATCGCAAAGATGAACATATTTCCACAAATAACATTTCAGTTCATTTATGAATGGTCGCCAGAAGCCTGGATACTTCAGTGCAGACCAGCCAACCTAGACAAATTAGACAAGAGATACAATGAAGCTAACACTGTAAGACAAACAACATGGGCTTTGAACTACTTTCAGACTTGGCTAAGTCTCGAATATATAAACATCCACATACAGTCCGTTAAGAAGACAGCGGGCAGGGAAAGACAAAACAACACACCACCCCCCAATTTCACCTCAAGACCAGCGCATCTTAAAATATTCTGCAACACTAAGTGCAGACAATCCAAAAGGTTTACTGAACAAGGTCTGGTACAATATTCAGTTGCACTTTGGACTCAGGGGCAAAGAGGGGAATCAGGATCTCAAACCTGACTCATTTATCCTAAAACGTGACGGGAATGGAGCAAAGTATTTCACCATGACATTCAACGAAGAAACAAAAAATCAGAGATCCATGGAGGAGATAGAGAGAAAATTGGAGGGGCGCTATGTTTGAGGAGCAAGGAAATCACGGTATGCGGGACTCGAGGTGAGGTAGATCATGGCAGTGAGTGGGCATAGGTGAGATGCTGACTACAATGTGAATTGTGATTTATAAAGAGTCGCGGAACATAAGAAAAATAAACCAAAAAATTGTCTAGGAGGTCTGAAAGCTCCATCCATGAAAGAGACCATCCATGGAGAACAGGAAACAATGGCGCAACATACTGTCTGATCAAGTTGTTAACTCATCGGAATCACACATGCCACCTGTCTGTCAACATTTCACTAGTTGCATAAGAAATGGAAACATACAGATAAATGTACATGATACAAAGTAGCTGGCCTGCAGAAACATGTAGACCTACACAAAGTAGCAAGCTAGTGTGCAGGAAAATGTTTATGTGTTGCTTGGCAACAGTCCAGTCCCAGTCCAGCTGCGGAACTATTTGTGTTGGCAGAGCCAAATGAATGATTAATTAAACAAACAAATCATAATCTGTTGTCGCTTATTACTGTTAACTAATAAATGGCACTTGTAGAACTTTTGTATAAAAGCAATATCACACGAGAGGGAGTGCTGTTGTACTGAATATCAGCACGGTTGCGAGGCTGCAGGCCGAGTGCCAAACTCCATTAGATTCATATGTTTGCAAAGTCCTGTAAGTTTCCCGGTAATGTCATGTGAAAAAGGGAGCTCCTTTCTCCAGGCCACATCTAAATAATACACTCTGCCAATGTCTTTCTATTTTGTTAAAAGAGTACAGACTTGTTGGTATAATTTTCAAGGTCTAAAACCAACATGCAAAAAAACTCTTAATATTTAGTCTATTTTTGACATCTTTTTCACATTTTAATAATGTATCAAATGACTATGTGTGAAATGGGTCTCTTGCAGTGACAAACCCACAGAGAATTATCACCCACCCTCAGCTCAAGCATCTTTTAGCTCATAGTTTTGCTCTCATCAACCTTTTTCAGGGGTTTCCAGGACCAGCAGGCAGCTGTTTTCAGTGTTCCAGTCACTTTAACACAGCCCTTTCTGCCAGCTTCTAAACCAACTATCTGCCCCCTCGACCCACTACCAGCTAAACTTTTTAAAGATCTCTGGCCATCTCTGGGACCTACAATGCTGAATATTGTTAATTTATCACTTACGTTGTGTCTCAGCAACTTTCGGCCCACATATTTATCAATAATCTTTTTTAACCTTACTCACTAAGGATTCCACCTCAGTACATCTATTACTGGATCTTTTGACACCATATATCACTGTATATTCCTAGACCGAGTGGAAAATCATTTTGACGTCTCTGGCCTGGCTCTTGTGTGGTTAAAGTCTTTTCAGAAAGAACACAGTGTGGTTTTTTATAGTAATACTCGATCAACATTTTCTGATGTTAAATGTTAAATATGGAGTAACTCAGGGCTCTTTTCTTGGCCCTCTGCTTTTCTCTGTTTATATTTTATCTCTTTGCCAAATAATAATCATTAATTTCCACTGCTATCCTGATGATACTCAGCTGTATGTGCATGTAGAGGAAAAACTGGATGTCATGTAATTCTGATAAAACTGAGATGCTGGTCTTTGGCCCTGCTCGACATAGATACCAGTTTGTTCAAGTAACAATAACTCTCCACAACTGTGTGATTTCTCAAAGTTCAACAGCCAAGAATGTTGGTGTTATGTTTGATCTTACCCTCCCTTTTGATCAGCACATTAAAGACATAACCAAGACCACCTTTTTTCACCTACGCAACATAGCTAAAATTTGGTCTTTTCTGTCCATGGCTTCACTCCTTTGTTTCATCCAGACTTGATTATTGTAACGTTTTGTTGTCAAGCCTGCGGCATGCTAGTACTAAAAGTCTTCAAATGCTTCAGAATGCTGCAGCTAGAACTAAAACTAGAACATTTGCCATATTACACCAATTTTAGCTTCCTTTCATTGGCTCCTTATCCATGTCAGATCTGACTTTAAGGTACTTTTAATGACTTACAAAATTCTAAATGGGCTCGCCCTTTCATACCTGTCTGATCTCCTTAAACCTTACATCCAATCCTGTGCTCTCCGCTCTCAGAATACAGGGCTCCTGTCTGTTCCCAGAGTTAAAAAGAAGTCAGCAGGCTGCAGGACCTTTTCCTATTGTGCCCCCTTCCTCTGGAATAACCGTCCTGGTGATATCAGACAGTCTGACTCAGTTCAGGCCTGTAAATCCAAACTTAAAACTCATATTTTCGCCTAGTTGTTTATTCTTTGATTACGCCAGACCTTGTACCTGTTACCATTATCCTTCCGGCAGGTTGGTCTCAGTCTCAAGGAATCATTAAGCATACAGTCCATTTTTGTCCTGTCAACAAGAAAATTGTAAACTTTTCGAAAACCACTACATCTCTCTAACCCTCTGTTTGTTAGCTGTCCCACGAGCACATGGGTGTCCAAGCTGTGTGCCTAGCTCTCTCTCGCTCTTTGCAAGATGCAACAAGATTTTTTAGCTGCTGTTATCAGCTTCTTCTGCTGCCCCCAAGTGGCCAAAAATCTATTAATGAGTTACTAGTTATGAGAACTAATAAGTTTATGTTTCCTTTTGTTTTCAAATTGACAAATTCTTGACTTGGTTTCAGCTTGACCTGGCTCTAGTTGTATTTGTCCTGTTAGTGTAATTCCGAGCTTTAGGAGAAGAGGGAGCTGAAACCAGGAGGGTCAGAATACCTGAGGTTTATTATGTTGCTGTTCTATCATGAACATGATCTACGGAAAGAAACTACCATTTTGTTTTGCTTCAACTTTCTGCATCTTTCTGAATGCTAAGAGGACACCTTCTGCTCTGATTCTTTTAGAAAATATCTGGCTACTTTAAAACTCACAAGTGCATATTCAAACTAAATTCAGTTGTTTGTCTGTTTTACTGTGATGAAAATAATTTGAGATTACCTTATTTCAGACACACTCAGGCCTGTATGTTATTGTTGAAAGATGAATGAAACATATTCATCCTCCAGGAAACCCGAATGCATTCCAGGAGCTGCCATTGGCTCGTTTCCACTGGGCTTTCTCAAGGGACTCTTTATCTTATTGCTCGGTCCAGGAGACAAGCAGCTATCAGGGGTCAGCTGTGCAACGTTTGGCCGCCTTGTGCTGAACTCTGAGAAAACAAAGAGGTTCTTTCTGATGGCCTTCGCCCCCTTTACCATAACCAGCTGTTAGCTGCATCATTTTATTAAGACTTCATTTTGTGGTGAAAGCACTTCACCTTCTTGCCAGATACACAGGCTACTGAGGCAGAACAGAGTGACAGAGAGGCCAGTGCAGGAATTCCCTCATGTTGGCATCCTAAACCCCTCTCTGTCCCACTGATGCTTGCTCTGATCCAGTCTCACTTAAACACTGCTCTAAAATCACATACTTTAATTTATTCCTTTATTCTATTAACATTGTTGATAATTTTTTTCTAACACTCAAAAACAATTTAAAGTTCTACAAACCCACTGCTGAGTGTAAAAACCATGTAAACCATGTGTCTCTGTGCTGATAGCAAATAAAACATGAGCTTGCAGATTCGTCTGGTGCCCAGGCTAGGATAATCGTGTATAAATATAAAACTGTAGAATAAAAAAAAACATGTAAGTACATTGTAATTTGTATAGATTGTTTTAGCCATAAACACATATCAGGTGTAGAGTGGCTGCTTGAAGAAATGCTGTTGTGGAGCTCAGTATCACTAGGAAGGCTGTGGAGCTTGGTGTTCTCCTGATAACACACACAAATGACTGAGTCTGATATTTCTACCTCCACAATGCAATGGAGGTTAATAGAACTTTGTTTGTGCTGCTCAAAGCAATGATAAACTGCTTTTGAAAAAATATTCCACATACCTCATTGTCAACAGTTTTCATTGGAAATATGGACATGTGATCTTTATCCGGATATCTTATCTGGATCAGGAAAAACACATTTTAATACAGGTGTAAGTGCACACAGAACACACTGCAATCAGAACGCTACCAAATCAGCCAGCCACATCTGGAGGCAGTCTGGCCTTGGCAGCATACCGCATCACCTGAGACTCACCATGTTTGTTGACATGTCATTGACTCCGCCTACCTAATTTGCATATTTACATCTGATCACAATGTGGGCAGAATGGAGATAATGAGAATACTTACTAATACCAGATGTAAATGCAAAGGCCTGTGATCAGATGTCATTACCCTGATAACGAAACCAGATTGTATTTTAGTACCAAATAAATAATGACAACTGTTGACAGTGTGTTCTGTGGATTATTATACCAACTGTATATCAAGCTGTCTATATATTACTTCACAGTAACAGAAATGACACATTGACATTGCACAGGTTAAATAGTCAGTAGTTATCACACATGACCATCATCTAAAAAGGTTAAAGACAGTCTGCCTGTGGGCTGAGGACACAAAACTGGGATTGCT
The DNA here is from genome assembly GCA_008360985.2 of Macquaria ambigua. Lineage (NCBI taxonomy): Eukaryota > Metazoa > Chordata > Actinopteri > Centrarchiformes > Percichthyidae > Macquaria > Macquaria ambigua. The sequence goes on from VMKM01001358.1 coordinate 83,802, forward strand.
TCTGGCATGCCCTGATATGAATGAATGACACAGTGTAACAGAAAGGTCACACGCTGTCATTACCCACACACACTAAGCAATTATGAAAATCTCTGCCCGCACATCCACTGCTGTGTTTTTCTTTTTTTACAACACACTGTCCTCCTTCATTTTACAGTTTTTATATGCTCAGTTTTTGTCTCTAGGTCTATCATTTTTCAGTGTAAATGTCCAAATATGTAGTTGGAGTGTAAAGTTTAACATAAAACAACTCGATCTTGGCACATGTTATTCTAGAGATGTATTTATGTTTAATTTTTCAGTATTTCCCATTTACAGTAGCTAGATTTACTGTAAAAATGATTCTCGTTCATATCTGGCTTTATTTTAGCTTTTAGTTTTGTTAAGAATAATTGGATTTAGGTTAAATGTTATTTAGTTTTACTTGTATTCAACACTTTTTTCATGGCTGGTACTTTCTAAACTATTTTGTGTACAGTATATTTGCATTTGTGTTTCCCAACCTATTCTGGCATGGCACATTTCCCCATGGTACTTCACTGTTTCATACAACAACACTACAACATATCACACCCATGTTCAGCTGTGTTTGTGTGACTTACATCTATACCATCACTCACTCTCAGTGGGAAACCTGAGCTTGTTTGTTGAACATAAAGCTTGTGTCCAGGCTGGAGAATATCAGCTATACACATGCACACACACACAAGCACAAACACAGTCACCAGCTCTCAATCTTGCAGTGGTTTAACTTTTTTTGTGTCAGACTTGAAAAGGTAAAGTTCAGTTCAAGTGTACGTGTGAAATAAAATTTTTATTATTTTAACTTTTAGACGCGGGCGGCACGGTGGTGCAGTCCAGGGTGTACCCTCTCGCCCAGTGTCAGCTGGGATTGGCTCCAGCCAAGGCGAGGGAATGAGTGTTCAGGGACCATGAATATTTCATGGTCCAAGATGATGGCTAGCTAACTGATTTAGACTCCCTATAGTGATGCTCTTGGATTGATGTCCTGAACTGGGTCCAGCTTAAGGCAGACCCGATGGAACTGCGCCATCAAAACGCAATTTGCAGCAATACATGGTTTTCCAAAATGTAATCAGCGCAATTGACTGCACTCATATTGCAATAAAGGCACCATTTGAAAATGAGTTTGTTTATGTTAATCAAAAGTATTGCGTGATAGGTGGCTTCTTGGTAAGTAAATAATCAGCTCATAGAAATTCATACTGTTCAAGCCTGATGTATCATTAATCTCAGTCATAACTTGCAGGTGACAGTGGCTACCCCCTCAGGCACTGGCTCCTCACCCCCTTTGCAAACATGCAGAGTGCAGAGGAAAGGCACTGTAATGATGCCTTCGCTCGTGTGCATTCAGTGGTGGAGCGCACAATCGGACTGTTGAAATGCCGATAACGATGTTTGGATGCCTCAGCTGGAAGGCTTTTATACCACTCATAAAAAGTTTGTCGCATTATTAAGGCATGTGCTGTATTGCACATTATGGCACAGAAGATTGGCCTTCCTCACCCTTCTGGCCTCCTCTTCCCACCAGCCTGAAGATCCTACACTCCAGCCCCCTACCTGACAGGAAGGAAATCAAACATCTCAGTTGAGATGCCTGGATCATCCAGAGGGACATGGTGGTGATGGGGAGGTGGTGGGTTAAGCAATCGTTGGTCTGAAAGACAGAATGACAGAAACACAGTGATATTTAAAGAACAGCCTCTGAGGACTCATTGGCTCAAGGAACACGGGCAGATAGGTCACTGGCGTGGACAGGACTGGAGTCAAGGACATTTATATTGATTTTAAGACAAATTCAACACCAGTCCCTCTTGAGTTTGAGTCAAGACAATGTCTGAAAAAAGAGCTTGAAACTCATCAAGATCAAGTTTAAACGGGAGATCAAGACTGAGATCAAGGCAAAACACTGGATATGGTGATGGAGGAGGAATCCCCAGTAGAAAGAGACGTGAGAGGGAAAAGATCTTCCTTATTGAACTTTTGCCAAAGCTTCAGTTGTGGAACTCACACACAGTTGTGGAACACATGTTGCCACTCAATAAAGACTTAAGTGCTGAGGCACCAAACAATACATTTTTCCTGACCTCCACCTCACCCACAAACACCTGAATTACCAACTACTCTCCTAGATCAAACTGCAGTGCAATACGCACAGGTGATATGAGAAGCAAAACCTGAGGCTACCTTGAGATATTCAGGAATTGAAAATGTGTTCCCCCACAGAGAAAATGGTGATGTTGAACAACATTTCCTTTAATGAGAACTTTAATGGATACATCACCTTCAAACTAGGTCCCCTCAGACTAAATGAAGAATTCTTAAATAAAACCCTTTTTAAAGTTAAGGTGGTTTAGACAGCAGCATTTTTTTCTACTATGCTTTACTGTCTAAGATTAATATTTGTCTTTTTTATATGTGTGTTATCTGTATATGTTTGTTATCTTTATGTTTGTCAAATTTGACTATTTCCTCAGAGATATTGTTTTTTGAAATTGTTCTTGGTACATATTAAAAACCTTTTTTTTTGCTAATTCTTTTTTTTTTTAATTCTCATTAAAACCCCTTTTTTTGAGGGTGGTTTAACAGCATCAGCTTTCAAAATCTATCCTATTATGTACTGTCTAACATTTACTTTTACCTTGTTTTCAGATCCAATTCCTTTTTCCATAGTTACCTAGCGATGTACTGTTGATATTGTTTTGAGTCAGGCTTGGAGATGAACACTTATCCAGTTGGTTGTAGTTGCACCTGTAGGCAGGTCTAAGGCTGCATTCAGACAGAATCAGGTGCTGCGGCGAAAACGGCAGTTCTCCCATTCATTTGAACGTAGTTTGAACGGTAGTGCATTTAGCCACCGTCACAGGGGGTGCTGAAAACAAGCGCAGTGACAAATAGTTAAAACTGAATCGATTTTTGGAGAAACGCAACCGACGTCACGCTGCGGCGGCCAGTCACGACGGTGATCAGACCGGCAGACGCCCAGGTGAAAAAGAACTCTGTTTACCATGTAGCATTCTGCTGTTTACTGAGCAACTCCGAAGATGGACGAGAGACTGATCAATCGCTGCTGTGATGACTGTACATCAGCTGTTCCCTGCCACAAAGGAGTACAAAGGCGTTAATCACCATGCAGTCGCTTGGCTTGTATCGGTCTTCAAGCTGGGATTGCTTGTTAGTATGTGACACTCCCACACCGCCGCGCAACCCCACCTGAGTATGTTTGATTCCTGTGTACCTGACAAAGAGTCAGTTTGAGCTCAGAATGTTGTACATTTCTAATGTAATAAGTCAGAAAATTTAACAGCGTCACAAGACCTTTGGGAGCTAGAATTCAGGGCAAAATATCTCAACAAATACAGGCCAGATTTCCAGGACATATGCTGTGTATAATCGTAGTCTCCAAAGATAATGCTGAATCTCTCTGGTGACCCCTTTGGCTTTCTTGATTTTCCTCTAGTACCACCATCAGGCCAGAATTTCCACAGGTACACAAGAAATATCAAAGTCTAAAGGGGTGATTGCCATGAACTGAACACATTCATGCTGTTAAGAGGAGGAACATTTTCAATTGGGGAATCTCAGTCAAAATTGATGAGTCAAATTTTATCTTTGTAAACAATATATTGAAAACTCACTGTCGATTTATTCCACAACATGTACTGTGGATTTGTGTGGTCTGTAGAGGATTTAATCTCTGTGTTTTTGGGAACCACATGACCATTGTAGAGAGGTGGAAAGTAAGGGTGTGAAGGTCGGGATGGTGGATGGGCATGTATTACGTCTTACTTTCATGCAGGAAACTGCCCGCTATTTTCAGGGCTGGTGGTTTCAACCCCCCGCTCCTACTGTCCACATGTCAAAGTGTCCTTGAGCAAGACACTGAACCCCTAGTTGCTCCCGCTGGTTAGGCCAGGTATCGCTGTGTGTGTGTGTGTGTGTGTGTGTGAGAGTGTGTGTGTGTGTGTGTGTGTGTGTGATTGGGTGAAAGAGAGGCAAATTGTAAAGTGCTTTGGATAAAGTGCTATATAAATGCAGTCTATTTAACATTTACCAAGTGTTTTAGCTGCCTAATGCTCTAGGTGCCACTACTGTGGTCTTGTGTTAGTCCTGATATACAATATACTGAATTAGCACATTGTTTTGCACTGTGGCTTGTCCTATCCTAAATGCAATCTACAACAACACTGAAGTACACTACATTCACTGTAAAAATGCTGAATATTTTTTGTTCAGAAGGCACTGATGCATTTCTATTGTACACACTGGTTTATAAATAGACTACAAGAACCTTCTGAACAGGGGCCAAAGCAGGCTGAATGGCTCATATGCATGAAAGAAGACAGTTTCAATACAGTGTGGAAGAAGTTGCTTAACATTTCTGTTCCAGTAGAGCCAATTTAAACTTCGCCTCTGTTCATCCGCATACTGTAAAAGCACTGAACAACAGTCTAGGGAAATGGGAAAGCAAACACAGTAAATGGCATGACAGTTTCAAGTGGCAGATGTTCAAATCTGACCGGGCTTCCTGTTTCAAATGGGCTTACTTGACAGCTATTTACAGTTCATTTGGAGCACCAATGCCTCACGTGACTCTAGTTAAAAACTTTTCTTTCCTCTTCCATTCTCATCTTTGTTCACATTAAGAGCTCTTGATGCTTTCTTTCCTCCTCTCTTTCAGTAAATACTAATTGCTCTCATTGCGGATGTGATTAGCTATTTTCTGAAGTTGCAATTTTGGGAGAATAATTGTTCAAAAGTTTTGATGATTAATATGATTAAATCAATGAAAGGAAATATATTTTTTTCCTTTACATGTTTATCTTTCCATCTTCATCAAGAAAGCATTCAGACTCCTCTGAGTGACTTTCAGAAGTAGTGCATCACATTGTTTCATTTCAGCAAATTATTTACCCAAAGTAGGGCAAAACATATTTCATGTATGACATATTTGCAAATTACTGCCATGTAGGAGAACTGCTACTCAGTTGTGGATTGTCCAGAAGCATTGAGAAGCAGAAGCAGAGTCACGTGATAAATCCTACTTTTGTCAAAATTGTTTTCAGCTTGTTTTTTAAGCTGAAAACTAAAAATATTTTGCTCATCTAATTTGCACTTATTATGTAAATTTTATTGTTGAACACTGCAATTCACAAAAACAAATATAGTCTTGCTTCCAAACTTGATAACAAAATATGTTGTTTCTTATTGCATTCCAAAATTACACATATGAGCATTTTCAACCAGACATTTACTTTTCTCAGTCAGTGTTGAAAGAAATATGGTTCTAAAGATGAAAATAAAAAGACCACTGAACATTATTTTAATTTTTTTCCTTTCTCCTATTTCTTTCACATGGAGCCCACCCACTTCTAATTCTTTTTTACCTATACCCCATATGGTTCAAGGTTCATTTATTTATCATTATACAACACTAGGTTGTAAAACAACATGCAATGGTGGAGTGCAGAGGATGAATTGAGGAGTCTCATAGACTGAGGAAAGAAGCTGCTCTGTAGTCTGGTGGTACGGTGGTGGATATTTCTGTATCGCTTGCCAGATGGCAGCAGGGTGAACAGGTTGTGGTTGGGGTGGGTATTGTCTTTTAGTATCCTTTGGGCTCTGGGCAGGCACCTCACCTCTCTGGTATCACTGATGTTCTGTAGACGGGTACCAATGATGGGTGGTTTTAATAACCTGCTGCAGAGCCCTCCATGTGAGTTTGTAATGTTTCCAGTAAGGAAGCTTTCTATTGCTCCTCTGTAAAAGTTAACAAGAACATGGCATGGGAATTTTGCCTGGTTAACTTTCCTTAAAAGTGCTGTAAGCGTTTTGTGTGTGTGTCTGTGTGTGTGTGTGTCTGTGTGTGTGTGTCTTAAATAGGTCTACATTCCGATAGCCATAACTGAAATGGAGTGTTTGATCAGTACCGTGGGTCTCCGAGTCCCCTCCACTGTGCAGTAAACAGAAAATATTTTTTCTGGCATCCCATTTCCACTTTATCCAATAAGAAGAGAGAGGCCCTCTCTGCGAGTTCACGGGCAGGCAGCAGAGCTACAGTGTGACTGACTATGGCTGAACAGGCGAAGCTACCTCATCCAGCGCTCCCAGGAACGACTTACACCACCAAATATGCAAAGCTAATGAAGACTGTGTTAGGGTTTGCCATTAGGCAGCAGGGGAAAGGACCCAAACGCGGACTGACAGCAGGCTGAGTGGTGCAGAATGATGATTTATTAAACCCAAAAATGAACTTGCAGAAACACAGGGAAACACGAGATACCTGACACAGAGAGACAACCAAAAAACATCAATGACCCGACAGAGAACAAAGGGAGAGGACCGGTATATATAGGGGAGGAGACAACAAGGGAAGCAGACACAGGTGGGTAACAAGACACAGGTGAAAACAACCAAAACTGGAGGGAAAAGAACAAAGACAGGAAATAAAGGCACACAAGAAAACAAGAACCGTGATTTCAAAATAAAACAGGAAACAACAAGACAAAAAACACAGAGTCCTAGGGATCATGACAGACTGCTGAAGAAAAGAAAAAAACAAAAGAAAGCTGCCAGAAAAAAAGAGACAAGAGTCGTGCAAAACCCGCATTTACATTGGTGTGGCCTTTGATCACTGAAAAAACCTCAAAGTTTTGAAGGGGTTGAAAAGTGATGTGCAATTAGCCTTACTGCTTCTGGACAAGTAAGCTATATTTTACTCTGCAGTAGCTTTACGGATATTTGTAAGTCAGCAAAGTTTGTTAGTGGTCTGCAGAAAGTCAAACAGATCCCAATTTGCCCAAATATACAAAAAGTCTCTAAAAGTTGCATTTAGTAATATCTCCAATATTGTCCAAAAGAGCTCCATAATTTACTGCCAAAAAATCCTATAACCTAAAATAATTACTCAGTATGTTTATTTATTGTTAGTAAACTGATCCTGACCTGTGATGCACTTCAAATAATGACTGCTCTCTATTCTGCTGTGTGTTAACAGGACAATCCCTGCCACAGCAGCAACACTGAATTGGATTTGTATGAAATAAAGCATTACATTAGTCTCAACCTTGTTATTCCTGTATCATATAATAAACCAAACTGACAATGGGGTGAATGTAAAAAAGTTTTTTTGTATATATTATACATTTTGAAATATTACAATATACACAATAACAATAAAACAAACTTTAAAAAATGTAAACACAAGTGTAAAGTGACAGTAGTGTCAGTCAGTAGTGTAGTGTCAGTTAGGGCTACACTCTACTTGGGCGAAAGCCTACGTATCAGCCGTGAGGATCTGGAATACTCACCAGAATATTCAAGATGCTGCAACTGGGGATCACAACCTGGTTGCCTTCCACACATAGTGCTTCCTCCACAGACAGACTGAAGGTGCCTCTGGCTTACCCTCTACCAAGACCGCATCCTGGTCCTCCTCTCCCTCTGCCCCGGCCTGCAGCTCTCCCTCTTCCCCGACTACGTCCTCTTGGTACTAGTTGGTACAGTTGAAGTATGTGGAAGTGGGGGGAACTGATGTCACTGGCAGTAGGGGAGGGTTGTTACCTGGGTGAGGATGTGTCCGTGTGTGTATATTGGTTTGTGTTACACAGGTAGACAAATGATATTGATGAATGGGGCCCAACATCTGTGAAATTAATCTATTTGGTTGTTTGCTATTTGTCTTTCTGTTGAAATGTAATCGGACAGTAGAAGGTGCCACTGGAATGTTGAGAGGTTATTTCTGTCTTTTCAGTTTAGTAAGATTGTCTTTTTAGCAATTGTTAAGGTGATCAGTATGGTTTGTTCGTATTTCAAAAATCTCCTAGCAGAAATAGATACAGGAAAACTGGAATGCTGCAACCTATTGTTGAGGATAGTTTATGTGTAATGTTTGTTCAGAATGTTTGAATGGGTGGGCAGAGACAGGTGGCATGAATGTAGTCAAATGTTGTCCCATCTGTTAGTCCCATTTTGTGTAGTTTATATTGAGTGAGGTGAACTCTGTGCAGAATTGTGAATGGAATAAGTTACAGTTTGGAGTTATGGGCCATTGAGAAGATGTTTTTGCAGATGAGCGTCCAGGAGTTGATATTAATGGTAACAACTAGATCTTTTTCCCAAATCTTCAACCGGTCAATCAACCAGTTGTGGGACATTGTTGTCTGATTTTATTAGAAGTTTGTACATTTGTGTTTTTTTCTAGGTGGCCATGAGTTTGAGTTGATCAGATAATGGGTGCAGTTGCAGAATGTTGTTTGACCTGCTAATTTTTCTTTTAAACAGTGTTGAAGTTGTTTTTACCACCGATGAGCTATTTCTGGTTTAGTGTTTCATAAGGTATGAGTGAGGCGTGATCAAATAACTGTTCCAAATGTGGATTTCCTGCTCTTTTCCATGAATTGAATGCTAGCGGTTTAATTTTGATCTGAAAGTCCTGGTTGTGCCAGATTGGGGTACATTTATTTGAAGATATGGGGTATCCAGTTATTTGGTTGGATTTCCACCAAGCTGTCAGAGTCACTGCTATGAATGGATTTTTGAAACAGTTATGTTTTTTAATTGACTGGGTAAGGATGTTGTTCCAGCGGGTGAGGTCTTCCTCAATGTTTTTTAGCAATGGTGCATAATTCAGAAGGAATAGTTTTTTAGATGCAGTATTCCAGTCTTCCAAGCAAAGTGGCAGAGTTTTAGATTTAGACCAATTTTTGGAATAATCAGAAATTATGGATATGACATTCTTGGATGATAACAGGATGTCATCTGCATATAAACTATTTTTGTGGTGAAAATATCTTGTTTTTATACTTGTAATACAAATGTTTTGTTGAATGGCAGCTGCAAGAAGTTCAATGAAAATGGCAAACAATTATGGAGAGAGTGGACATCCTTGTCTTGTTTGACAGTTGTGATTGTTGATTATAACTGATGCAGACGGTGATCCACTGAATGAACAACTCCCCAATACCAAATTTCTCAAGGGTAATGAAAAGAAATTACGTTATCAAAGACTGAAGAATTTTTGTCTCAGATCTGAAAATGTGTCTTTGAAAGGCAAATTGTGGCAAATGTCATGTAGACTGGACTAGTCCTTACTTGCACAAAGTGTGCACACAACTGTGAAATACTTCACATTCCCTGATTTCTATCTGAAACTCTGATCTTATCTTCACACCCAGAAGACACCACACCATGATGCCATGATGTGTGGACTGTCTACACGTGAGCTATTCTAAAACTGTTCTCAAAATGAAAGAAGTACCTGTATACTTAATACTGGTGGATTTTCTAGATTTTTAGGGTGGAAGGATTGTCATGATTTTAAGGTTTTACTGATCCCTTTCCAAACAAAGAGAGAGGAACAGGTAGAGAGAGATGACTGTGTGTCCAAACAGAACACACTGTGTGCACTAATTCAGGATTCACTCATGCTTCCCTGAACAGCAGAGGAGAGCAGGCCAGCTATCTTAAATGCTGTGGGAGTCTCTTACAGAACTGCTCTGAGTTTCCACACAATAGAGCGTATTGATTCGACATGTATCCAAAACAGTTCCACTGGAGCTGTGTACTGTGTACAAGTAGCCTCTGAGAATTTCTCTGAAACAGGAGAGCAGGTGATATGTCCTCTGTGGCACTGCCATTAAAGCATTGCATTTCTCAGCAGAGAAACACAGCCCCAGGTGTGGCTGTTTGAGTGTGTGTGTGTGTGTGTGTGTGTGTGTGCGTGTAGAGTTTGGGCAACATTAAGGACAGGACAGAACAGGACTGGACAGGACAGGATGGAGAGGACAGGACTGGAGTCAAGAACATTTATATTGATTTTAAGAGAAATTCAAGACCAATCCCTCTTGAGTTTGAGTCAAGACAAAGCAAAGTCTGAAAAAAGGGCTTGAAACTCATCAAAATAAAGTTCAAAAGGGAGATCATGACTGAGATCAAGGCAAAACTAAATCAATTCAATACCAGGTACAAAAATCTATGAGATTTGCTCTTAGACTAGTCTAACTGAAGTTAAAATGTTGCACAAAATAGCCTAGAAAGTATCTGAACTATAGTATAGTAACAATAATTCATGCCTGCTGACAGAAAGAGCATGGCTAGGTTTGTTGTTTGTTTTGAGAAATGAGAAAGGAAATACTTTTTAGAAATCACAGAAACTCCTTCAAAATATATTATATAGTATGTAAAGTAGTTTTGGTGTCTAAACCTAACCAAACTGCGACCGTTAACCGTGATCGTTATGTGTTGTTGTTGTTACCATGATGACGAAGGTCCACTACACCTATATATGTAGTTTTGGTAGTCACTGACAAACGACCTATTCTGTCGTTTAGGCTGGAGGACTTGTTGTTGAGATGATGTGTGATCAGATAGGGTCTGTATATATTTGAGGCTCTGTGTAATTTTAGAGGGGTATATATTAATAGGTGGTGTGCATTTGTTCTTTGCTACTCTGTGCATCCAAAGGAAGGAGACATTTTGATATCCATTTTCTGTTTTTAAACAGGGGGTGAAGTGACCTGATGTGATTGGTCATTACTGAGGCCACATCCATTTCCACATGCTTATACTGTATTGCTCCACCTAATAATGTATTCATCCTGCTCCAGTCTCTTTTTGAGTATGTGCAGCACCGGGGCCTCTGAACCAAAACTGGAAAAAGATTTTGGTCACACACCTGTGCACACTTGATTTGAGGTCATGCAAAGTGTGCCAAAACAAGCCAAATATGTGCATGTTTTGACTCATTGATTCTCCTTCTCCAAAGTCATCTTCTTTCATTGCCATTACCATTCCACTTCTTTACATATTTCAATGGTAGAAATTAATGTTGAATATACAGCCTGGGGTCACAGGTTAAATGTGTCATAACAACATATTCTACCTGCATTAAATGTCCCAGATTTGGCAAATTGTTTTTTGGTAATTGTTCATATATAGTTGTTTCATAAGGCTTTATCTGTGCTCTTTGAACAAGATTCCTCTTTATGGATAAGTGTATTATATAATTTTAAGAGACACCTGCCAGCCGACCAGAACTTACGTAATGCAATAATAAAGCATGTCACTTGTTACTACAAGGAGAAACTGTTAGAGAGATGAATGTCAAGATCCTCCAGAAAATAAAATCCGTCTAAAAAGTTAGATATAAGTTAGATATGCATCATGTTCTGCAGTGTGAATGGAAATATTATGTTATATTATTACTCATTGCTGGAGGAATATCATTCATAGAAGTGATGATTTTCAATTGACAAAAATCTTGTCTTTGTCACTGTATCAGTTCTTCTTTGTCTAATTTTGAGCAATAGAACACAATGTTATGCCCCTAAAATGGACAAAATGGGGAACTGGAGATGTTAAAGTGACAATAGACAACTGTTTTGCTTTAACTTATCATTATGAAGTAAATGTTGATTGCACAATGTAATGGCTATAAAATAATGACACCAATGGCGTTTACACTGGTTTCCTATAAGCCTCATTTTCACTGTGCAATTCTGTCTGCCCACAGGTACGATCTGCCGGGGAAAAAGAAGGCTTGATTTACAACACAAAGGAAGCGGGTCAACCATTGCACTGCGCAACCAAAACAGAAGAGGAATAGGGCTTTTATTTTTCGGTAGCTATTGGTAGCTATCCCCAGCTAGCGGAAATGACGGACGGTGGAACAACCGGAGTAACTGTGAAGAGGGAGAGTGATAAAAAACGAGGAAAAACAAGAGTGAATCTTGGACAGGCATTCACTCAATGGAGAGCTGCGGGACTTGACAGGGTTCCAAACCAACTACCAGGTGTTTTACTCTGCAGATGGAAACGCTAGGGGGGGTAAACGCTGAAAAATTATCTATTGCCTCTTTAACATAAGACAGAGATGAGACAAATAGAGGACTGTAATACTTTTACAGTATTTGGGGGATAACATGACAAACCAGTGGAACATAGTTTAAAAAAAGAAAAAAAAATGAACAAAAAGGCCTAATATATTTAGGGAAAAAAACCCAAACTATTATTATTAGGAGGAAGCCATCACTAATCCTAGAGTGTATTAACATCTGATGTGTTGCTAAATCTTAGGCTACTCTGGGAAATTTCAAAACATGGCCTACCCTCCACCTAACATGCCTGAGAACCTTGTCCTGCATGTAAATGTTCCTTTTGGTCCCCTGTAAGTGTCTGTTTCCCTGGTCTGGGGGGGGAACAAGTATGATACATGGATGGATATTCATGGATATCAAGATATCATTCATTCCTATGAAATTTGTCACTGGGTGCAAAAAAGTCTTGGGGCACAAAGAACATGTGCACTAGACTTCTGCATTCGGGACTTCTGCTGGCCAAGCTGGCTGACTTCCTGTTGGGTCCCTACACACAAGAGTGAAATAAAATAATTTAATCATATGGGTCTTCTAGACCTTCTAAATATTATTGGATCGAATGGATCAAATTCTGACAATAAAAGTGTCAGCTAAGGGTGTTTATGACACTCAGAAAAATGTATTCAGTTTTACAACTGTACCTTTTCTAATGATTGTGTATGGGGAAAATGCTTTTGTGAACAGTGTGCGTGACGTGATGCTGCAAGAAGTTGCACTACCGAGTGTGGCTTTACTACGCCTAAATTGCCAAGTGCTGTTCCTAGGGGCTTGGTATGATTCACCTGCACTGGCAGGACTGGATTCTGTCCCTTGTGATGCAATGTCCTCCTGTGATACTGGTGGTAATAACAAACAAATCTTCATCAGGAGAAGAAACATTGGTATATACTGCAACAAGCAGGTCAGCTGACTGATAAATAAAAGGTTAGTAAAGTATGTCAACATAAAGATAGGTCAAAGAGTTTTGGTAAACATCATCTTTAATATGTGTAGTATTAATATATGGAACCATAAGCCACTGAGAGGCTGAGATGGAACAATCAACACCTGTATGACACGCTGTTTCAAAATAAGAAAAACAAAAACAAAATCCAGCACATGAAATTGATATGTGCAACAGTGAACGTGGATGATGAGATTTGCAGTGAGATTTGCTGTCAGCAGAAAATGTGAGAACCCTCCTCTCAGTGCCCACCATGCAGGTGAACAGGTGAATAAATCGACAATGATTTTTGCCGGTCCAACCCATGTGACATGATACCATACATAATAGGTGAGACGAGCAATAAGCAAACTTAATATAAATATATACATGGCTCCTACATTCCAGCACCTAATTATTATACAGTCATAATTACTTACTTAACTCACAACATAGGAGACAATTCAGAAAACTTCAAAAAAGCAATCTTATTTAAAGTAAGTGTAGGCCTTAGGTTACTAGAGTCAGCCTAACAAAAGAGTGATCTTTACCACTATATATTCTGTCAAGTCCAGTAGAGGAAAGTCAAAGTGAAGTCAATGGGTCAAAGTCAATATGTCAGAGAATCAGCTGCAACTTCTCATAACTCTTCTGCTTCCTGTAGAAGGCAAACTTTGGTGATGGACCTGTCCAGACAGCTGGTTTTGGTTTTAATCCATACCAGCCGTACAAGTCCTCTTCTGTCCGGGATAGCTTTTAGAATACAATTATCCTTCCACTCAACCATGAGTTCCGAGGTGCTGAATCATCAACTATGACGACAATATCTCCAGGAATAAAGTTCCGTTTTACACCTGACCACTTTTTACGCTCTTGTAGTTGCAGCAGATATTCAAATCTTTTCCAAAAAAGAGATGTATCGGACATGTATTGGACTTGTCTCCATCTACGATGGGCATATATGTCCTCCCTCTGGAACTGTCCTGGTGGCAGAGGGGGCTTGGTTGTCAGAAGTAAAAGATGGTTAGGGGTTAGTGCTTCTAGGTCGTTCAGATTGCCTTGGTTATAGGACGGTTGTTGATAGCTTCCACCTCACAGAGGACTGTGTGAAGACTGTTCGTCAAGGCACCTCACCTTCAGTGTGGAATTAAGGACCTTTCGCACAGATTTAATCAACCTCTCCCATATACCTCCATGATGTGAACCAAAAGGGGGGTTGAAAACCCACTTAATTTCTTTCTGAAGAAGGGTGTCGTGGATCTGAGCAAGATTCCAGTTTTTAATGGCTTCTTTCAACTCACGCTTATCTCCCGCACAGTCGGTGCCATTATCCGAGTGCAGTTCTGACTTGTCCATGTCTTGATATGCAGCACTGAAGAGCATTGATAAAGGAATCAGTATCCAATGATGATGCGACTTCAGTGTGGACAGCCCTTATAGATAAGCAGGTGAAGAGAACTTCATATCTCTTCACTACGCTTCTTCCATGTTTTACCTCAAAAGGTCCAAAATAGTCCACTCCAACATGTGTGAGAGGCAACCACCATTAGCCTGAGCTTTAATCTCCTTTTCTAGACATTGCTTTCATTGGGCTTCATCAATGCCTGATTGAGCAATGGCAAGGCCTTTTTGCTTTCTCTTCCAGCTAAGATACAAAAGTAGATTTTGTGATCCAACATACTATCCTTCTCAAGTGAATCCAAGATGAGAAATAGTTGATCCTGTTACTGCATCCACATCCTCAATTTCATTTTGAATAGTATTCACTGTGATGCTCTCCCTTCACCTCAGGATCCTCTGGTGAGATTTCTCTTGACCCATCAGGGTTTACCGGCCACTCCTTCTTAGATGATCTCCAGATGAGAAACTGAGGCCCAGACAGCTCCTTCCTCCACATCATGTTCATACGACCTGCAACTATGGCAGCTCCATAGGAGGGATCGTAATTGGCTTCAATGGGGCAACTCTGGACTTTCCCATTACAAAGACAGTGCACATGATGATGGCTGTTCCATAGCAATCCTTACTTGCATCTGCAAAGTGGTGTAGCTGAGCAGATGTCACTTCTTGAAATTCTACAGGTTTCAAACAACGATCTACCTTGACATCTTTAAGCTGACAGAGCTCCTGCATCCAACTCCACCCCTGAACAATTGATGCTGGTACAGTGTCGTCCCAACCAAGGTCCAGATCTTGTAAGATCTTCTTGGCAGACAGAACCATAGGAGCCAGCATTCCTAAGGCATTATAAATTGAACTGACTGTAGAGAGGATCCTCCTTCTGGTAGGAGGTCTATCTTGCAATGTTATCTATCTTACTTAAAAGGTATCAGATTGGACACACCACTGTACACCCAACAGTCTTTCCACAGGAAGTTGGTCATGGTCCAAATCCAAGTTCTTCGCCTCTTCGGGTATCGCAGCCAGCACATGACGACTGTTGCTAATCCATTTTGTGAGTAAATGGTTCTCAGGTTGTGATAGAGAGATACTACCTCCTCCTCTGTAGCAAATGAAGCAAGGCAGTCATCAACATAGAAATTGTGCAGAATGGTGTTGACCACTTTGTCACTGAAATACTCTTTGTTGTCTTCTGCACATATTCCGAGGGCGAAGTTAACACAACTTGGTGATGAAGTAGCTCCAAACAAATGAACAAGCATCCTGTACTCCACCAAGTCCTGACTGTAGACAACATTGGGCCACCAGAGAGATCTCTGGAGGTCTGAGTCTTCAGGTGGTACTGATGAAACATAGTTTCAGTATCTTCGATGATTGAAATAGGCTCCTTTTGGAATCTAGTCATGACTCCAATCAATGGACTAGTAAGATCTGGGCCCTGTAGGAGTTAATCATTCAAAGATGTCCCCTGGAATGTTGCTGCACAGCCAAAAACCACCCGAATATTCTTTTTCTTTGGGTGGGAAACCCCATGATGTGGAAGATACCACACCCTACCATCACTGCGTTCCAAGTTTTTGGCTGGAACCCTTTGTGCGTAACCCTTGGAGATGAACTCATCCATAAAAGCAGTATAATCCATGTGGAATGAAGCATCTTGATTAAACCTCCTCCTTAGGTTCAGAGGAAGCTGTTCTGCAATCCTGCTATTATTAGGCATGTTACTTCCCTTTTCCATAAAGGTAAGCCAATTCTATAATGACCATCAACCAGTTCAGCTGACTTGGTAAGAAGGTCCATAAACTGGCAGTCCTCTCTTGACAATCCCTGCTGTTCATCTTGACCACAATCAGGGAAGTCAACCTTAAACTGCTGCTTCCACAGCTCATTCAGTCTTACAACTGAGATCCTGTTGACACTGATCTGGGGCTGTTCGCACACAGTTTCACAACTACTGTTTCCTCCTAACGTTCCACAAGTTTCACAACTACTGTTTCCTCCTAAAGTTCCACAAGTTTCACAGTCCATCCTAGAATAGTTTTGACTGCGTAGGGTCTGTCATCTACACTTCAGATGACTTGCAAAGGCTCCAATGCCTTGGGCACATTTAAGCCAATCAGCAGCTCAATCGCTGAATCAATTTCAAGTAGGGGTACATGTCTCAGGTGAGGACATCTTTGAAGATCTTTCTGTCAAGGAATGTTACCTCGGTGCACTGGCATACTCTTGTGTGTGTATGTAGCACACAGTAAAAGTCACTGTCCAATCCAGCCACTTCAAAGTCTGAAACAATGTAGCTTTCCACAATCTTCTCCTGGCCCATGGTTCGCAATAAAATGCTTGATCTTCTTCCAGAGAGATTCAGCTTATTCATCAGACCCACTGCGCAAAATGATGCTGTGCTCCCCTGATCTAGGAAAGCATAAGTATGCACTGTCTTATGCCCGTTCTTGGATTTGACTTGCACAGGTACTATGAAGAGTTTACAGAGTTTATGCTCACCAGCCACAGTAAGTCCAGTGGTTTGAACAGAGATTGTTCTCGTAACAAAGTTTTGGCTTTGGCATGACCTCTATCAGGGGCCATATGTTGAAAGCTTCTGACATGCTCCCTTCTCCGCCCCCTGGTGTACTGCTTGAAGAAGTGTAAGCAGTGTCTTTGGTTGTTGGTCTTGCTTTCAATGCTGTCCTCAAATGCCCTAATGAATGTTTGATAATGTAAAGAATCAGCATCAAAGACTTGAATCTCTCTCTTTGGCAAGGATGAGAGACACTGTTGTTGAACTAACAAAGCAGTTATTTTGTTTTGTTTCTCCTTAATGTAAATACAGGATTGTGATTGCTGCTTCCTGACACCACTGCTGCATTGTGGGAGGTTACATTTGGTGAAGTAATGTCTGCTTTGGTGCTTTGTAATGTGTTGTGGTGTTTCTGGGGCTTTGTATCATCAATAATGTGGTTTGAGGTCGACGTTTTCCATTTCCATCCTTATATCTTGCTCCCATTGGGGGAGGGTCAGCCTTGCCACCTGCTGGGAGAATTCATCCATCCTGTGGAACGCTTAAAGGCAAGAATGAAGCAGCTTTAGCATTGAGAGCTTTCTTTCTATTTTGTCCTCTTTCAAAATACGATTCCATGCCATTAGATGTTGAAGATGCAACACTTGGAACAGCCATTGAGGCTGCTATTTCAACTTGAAGTTCAAATAGTTCTTTCCTTTTTCATAGCTGCTCCTCTTGCTCTTCTAAATCATGTTTCTCCTTCAATAAATGTTTCTGTGCGATGAGAGCAGCCATGTCTGCCTCAGCTTTAATGCATGCAGAAGAGGAGGTTGAATGACTGGACCTCTTGCCATTGGAGCTTGGCTACCCACTGCTTCCTGCAGAACTTTTCTACTTTCGACATTGACACAATGTCACTTGGTTTTATTTCAGCAAATAATCAGTAAAATTTGGTAAATATCAGGCAATTTGACAACTGAAATGTGAGTTTCATCCTGTACATGTTGGTCATTTCCAGTAAAGGCGAGGTGCTGTATCTACATTCATGTTGTCAGGAAAAGGTCTTCCAAGTTCAGATAACCATGTCTTTACATCATCAATAAATCCAATGTTACGTTCAGTGATGTGCATAAACCATTCATTCTGTTTTTCATGTTCCTCTTCAGGAAGTAAGAGAATCACTACTTCATGTTGTAGAATTGAATCATCAAACAATTTCATTAAATTCTGTCATCTTTTTGCATCAAATCCTTTGTAGGATGAATGAGAGCTTAGATTTTTTTTAATGTTTGCTTGCCGTTCTTTCTGAAGCTTTTGTATTTTTCCTGCCCAAGCCTTGACAGTGAGTTCTCTTTGTCTCTTAGATTCATCCCCTCCAGAGCAACTTGCATTAGAACCATTCTTCGATTCACTCATCCTTTAGTTGAGTTCAGCAACACGTGAATCCATGCCACCTGGCCCACAGCCATAGCCAAGACAATTAAACGGAGATCTGAGCCACTGACATAACAAGCATGTACGAACCAACAACTATTTCGTCCCCAATGGACTAATGGCAGTAACCAACTGTGTCCAAACAACCAATACACAGTCAGAATCAATAAAGTTACTACATACCGCATTGGTAGTTGTGTGCGTTAATGTCGGGCCGATCACTTCTCCCGTTCCATAAGCTGTTTCCCAATTGTTCATTCAGTGGTGTGATTGCCAAGTCCAACAAACCATTCCAAACGTGATTCAGTCCATGCAATTCCACTGTTGTCCTTTCCAATTTTCTGTTGACTAAATGTAGCAACTTCTTAAAGCTACCGTAAGCCACTTGAGAGGCTGAGACAGGGAACAATCAACACCTGTATGAAACACTGTTTGAATAATCTAGTGCCACTTCAAGATATGCGTTTAAGAAGTCTATTTAGAAATAAGTAAAATACAAAGGAAATCCAGTACATGAAATTGATATGTGCAAAGGTGAATGTGGATGATGAGATTTGCGGTCAACAGAAAATGTGACTCACCCCCTCTCAGTCCCCGCCATGCAGGTGAACAGGTAAATAAACAGACAATGATTATTGCCAGTTCAACCCACATGACATCATACCATACGTAATAGGTGAGATTAGCAATAAACAAACTTAATATGAATACCGTATATACATGGCTCCTACACACATACTTATACACATACATAGTTCTTGTTCTACCTAACTTTATACTCTGTTCTTTCTTTTAGTTTTACGTTGAGTCAAGTTCTGGATATGTTGGATCTGGCTGACCGCCCAGACAAGGCATGCATCATTGCAGTTATCCCTCAAAATGAGAAAGATGCTGTCCTCAGTGATTGTGATAGTGTTGGGTCAGATATGGACTATGAAGGAGAGACAGGCCATTTGCCAACCAGGCTGTTGAATGCATATGCTGAAATTATGCAAACAGATGACAGGAACAACAATATATACAGTATATATTATTATTTATTTATTGAGATGCAATCGGGCTCAGCGCCAAGAGGGGTCTTAAGGGGGCTTAGCCCCAGTTTTTTTTCAAATTATTGGCTGAGATATGAGCAATGGATATCGCCACTGTTGTTTGAGAGTCTTGGATAGTGCTGTTTGTTGTGTGTAGGCGACAGGGAAGTGAAGGGACAGTCAGCGAGAGAGAGAGAGAGAGAGGTCTGTGGTGCTGGCTCTCTGTATATACACTTATCTTATGCGCACGAATTAACCAAAAAGGTGGGAACGAATTGTATTGCAATAGCATTGCAAGCGTTCTATGTAGTAAAACGTGGCCTCAATATATATTTTTTCTTTCTCAATGGCCACTCCGGGGCTCCATACTCCAGTAGTTAGCTTGGGTTTCAGCATTTAGCACGAGAGGTTTTGTGGTAAATATCCTACGGTGGCCCTGAGGGTCAAAACACAATGACATTACACAAAACACAACATTAACAAAACAGAACAACATTTCACAAAACACAACGACATTTCAGATTATGGAAAGGGTAGGAGAACACTCCTTGTTTATGATTGGACAGAACTTAATCAATAGGCCTATTTTACAATATCGCAATCGCAAACCGGATGTCGGGAAAACTCTCTTCCGGTCTGAGCGCTAGCTTAACTTGCCGTCGAAACAAGGGCAGAGTCCAAGACAGTCAGGCATGTAGCGTGCCTTATTCTAGTTCTAACTCTAAACAAACAGCCATATTCGTAGTTTCACAGCTTTCCAACCGACGAACATTTAAAAAGGAGATGGATTTTGTCCATAAGAAGAGACAAGGGAGCAGGCAAGTACTGCCTCTCCTCACAGTAAATCCTGCTCCCTCGTCTCTGTGTGTGCCTTGCACTTCAAGGAGGATGAGGTCCTTGCCCACCTAGAGTCTGGTCGCAAATATTTGAAACCACAGGCTGTCCGGTAGACAGGCAACAGGTAACAGACAGATCCAGGTCCGGCTGACTGAAGCTCACAGGAACAAACACAGGGCAAGACACATGGCAAGGAAGACACAAGGAAACCAGGACATGGCAATCAGAATGAACCAACCCAGAACAAAGGAAGGAGACCGGTATAAGTAGGGAAGTGGCTGATGACTGAATCAGGGGCAGGTGAGTAAAGGGGAGCAGGTATGGCTAATCAATGAGACATGAGGGCAGGAACTGAAGAGACAAGACAGGTAAGAACAGGCAAATGCTAACGGGATGTAACACATAAATAATGTCAAGAACAGTCAAATTTATCTTTTGACCCTTAGGAAGGAGCCCAACACCTAGGTTGGGAACCACTGGATGAAACTACTTTATAGTATATTAGGTAGTTAAAACTAGCTCCACCTCGAGTAGAGAAACCAGTAACATGCTGCTTAAGCAATGATGCATTAGTAATAACAACCTAATGATAAAATATATAATAATATATCAGTCACAAGCAATCTTTTCTGCAGCACAAGTACTTTTGAGTTGAGTCAGTTGACCCTGGACTTGCCAGTGGTAGGTGTGTCTCTTCCTTAGTTTCATTTGACCCTCAACAAACTTGGTGTGTGATGCCTCTCCATTATCTTTCACGTCAGGGCACTTGACCTCAACCAGGTCGTATGGAAGGTCCTCACTTGGGTCAACCACTTTGCTATCCGGACTGGCTCCAAGGTGTGGAGCATCGATGTAGATGATCAGACCACATGGGAGAACGTTACAGTTTTTTTACGATTGCTTAAGCACGATTTTGAAAACAGAGCTCATTTTCTCATAACACTACACACAACCACACACACAAGTAGCAGAACACCTCAAATCTTTAGCAAAATGAAACACTTCATTCAAAACTATACAATCATTTATAAAAACTCAATTTTGGCACCTTATGGCACACACATGGTTCATACAATCTGATTCAGTTTGAACCAGACACCGCTGTGCTCAATCTAAAACACTTTTAACATTTCTACTTTTCTAATGATATAGTACATGAATATATTGACCAAACGCAACACACAAGACCAGTACTGCACACTGATGAAAATATTTATTCCTCTCCACATTGTAAAA
Source organism: Macquaria ambigua (assembly GCA_008360985.2). Lineage (NCBI taxonomy): Eukaryota > Metazoa > Chordata > Actinopteri > Centrarchiformes > Percichthyidae > Macquaria > Macquaria ambigua. The sequence continues at coordinate 105,060 of VMKM01001358.1, forward strand.
TCAGTCAATGTATCCATTCATTTCCAAAGGCTGCATTTTGCACTGAAAATCAGAACAGAACATATTCTACATGGAATATAGTTCATAAACGTGATTGACTGTTTACATCTCTCACATGCCCATCGGAAATCTCGTCTTCTTCTTCTATGATCCCGCCTCAATCTACTGACTTGGGTATTAGCACCCCCTACTGTCCTTCTCTGTCCCCAACACCTTCACCAGTTTGTTGCCATTTTAAGACTATTAAGACTGTTGTAACGAACAGGGTTCCTCGTCCACTTTCCACCGGTAAGCAGGTCAACAAAAACAATCTTCACTACATAAACTGTACCACCTACTACAGCCATCACTCCTTCTACATTTGCTCTATTCAGTGCTAGGTCTCTGGCAAACAAAACATTTATCCTGAATGATTTGATCACATCCCATAATTTGGATTTTCTAATTTTGACTGAGACCTGGCTAAAGTCTAGGGACTGCTGCCCTTTAGTCGAACTACAGTTATCTGAACTCCCCGAGCTGCACGGGCTGTGGTGGAGGCCTTGCTGCGATCAGTTTAAAACAGCTTGTGTCCAGACGCCTTTAAAAAAACCCAGCCTCGATCCATCTGTTCTGAACAATTTTAGACCCATTTGAAAACTACCTTTAATTTCTAAAGTACTGGAAAAACTTGTCGCTGAGCAGCTCCTTCAAGTTGTTGAAGGGAATAATATTTTTGATAAATTTCAATCTGGCTTCTGCCAAAATCACAGTACTGTAACTGCTCTCTTAAGAGTCACGAATGACATCCTTGTGCAGGCTGACAGAGGGGAACACTCCATCTTGGTTTTACTCGATGTAACCGCTGCCAATAAACGCTGATGTAAGCAACAAATCGCATTTTCCAGTTTGTTCGTCCTCTTGCCCCCTATGTTAAACCGAACTCCAGGAATCTTGGCATTATATTTGACCCGCAATTGAAATTTGAACACCATGTCAAGAAATTAGTTCAATCCTGTTTTTTTTTAACTCAGGAACATTGCAAAAACCAGGCCACTATTATCAGCTTTTGATTTAGAATGTACAATTCACGCATTCATTTTTTTCCTCTTCACTTGCCTTAGTCAAGCGGCCCTGGCACGGCTTCAGCTTGTTCAAAATGCAGCAGATAGCCTTCTGACTAGGACCGCCCGAAGATCCCACATCACCCGTATTTTAGCAGCGCTGCATTGGCTCCCAGTGAAGTTCAGGATTGATTTTAAGATTCTTTTAATTACTTTTAAGGCACGACATGGCTTAGCTCCTGCTTACATTTCCAAGATACTAAACCGTTATACCACTGAGTGGCCACTTAGGTCATCTAACCAAAACCTGTTGGCTGTACCACATACAAAACACAAAACCAAAGGCGACTGTTCTTTTGCCGTCCTAGCATCCAGACTTTGGAACAATCTCCCCCCTCACATTAGATCAGCTGAGTCTGTTGACTCTTTCAAACAACAATTAAAAACACACTTCTTTAGATTGGCATTTCTATAATTCTTCAGAGTGTGTTCTGGGTGGTGGTAGGTTTTTATATATGTATATGCATTTTTTTTCTTCATTTTTATACACACTTTATGTTTGTGTTTTATTATTATTATTATTATTATGTGTATATATTTGTATTGATGTAGATGTAAAGCACTTTGTAACCTGTTTTTAAAAGGGTGGTATATAAATAAAGTTTTACTTACTTACTTACTTACTTACTTACTTAAACACTGCAAAAACATTTGTGGAGACAAAAGAAAATGCATAAATGATGTACAAAACCTAAGCATCATCTCTTCGCCTAGCTGGATCTGGCCATAGCACTTCATCCACATCACAGGCTATGTCCTGTCTTGCAAGACAGCGAGGGAATAATCTTCATGAATGGTAAATCCATCCTCGCACAGACCCTGCATCAATTTGGTCGCAGGCCTCCTCCATGGCTTGAATGAGGGGTATCCTGACATGGAGATCATAAACCTTCCACCACCATGCTGAATGGGGTTAAGGATTGTTTTCAAAATTGTGGATGCTGATGAAATCAGTTTTGGACCAGAGCAGATTGGTGGAAAGATACATTGTCCCAGATGACGATGTCCCCCTCTTTCTTTTACTGCAACATTGCCTTCCATTTTTGTTGAAGACAAGTACACTCACCTGTAGTCTTTTTATAGTGCTTACTCCTGATTGGTGAGTTTACAATTAAGCACCTAAGTGTCTGTACACCTGACAGCCGTGTTTGATCAATTGGTTATAGGTGTGGTATTTTCAATGGCGGTGCCTTGAAATGGCAAACAAGTGACATCATGTTAGATTTCTGTGTCTAATGTAGAGAAGTGTGTTTAGTGTTTTGTGAGGCTGAGAATGTGCTTATAGTTGTGCAGATCTGAGCTGAGGTTTTGCCCCTTGAGTGTCAGATTTCATTAACTGTGCGTTATTATTATTATTTTTTTTAAGAATATTTTTGACAATGACTCATACAAGCAATCTTATTTCCCCCCATTTTTTCCATAACAAAGACAGCAAAAAAGAACATACAGTAGTTATATGGTAGATAATGAACACCTCGTAGGGTAGGATGGTCTTACATCAAGGCACTAGCTAGAAACAAGAGAGTTGAGACCAAGGCAGAGGGGGCAAAAGTGTATATAGATACATAAATGCACAATTTACACTTCTAAACAAAAAAAAACAAAAACAATAAAAGCGTATACCGTTGTTGCAGGAATAATATTGTCAGTCATTCCCACCCCATCTACATCAACCCCTGCCCTCAGACCTTTTAAGTATCTCAGCACTGGTCCCCATGACTTATCGAACACATTCCTCCTTCCCGCATATTTGAACCTAAGCTTCTCTAAGTGGAGGATCTTGCCCAGCTCTCTCAGCCACATCTCAAATGAAGGCACAGCGTCTGACTTCCATAATCGCAAAATAAGTTTTTTGGCCAATACAGTTCCCAAATACACCGACCATTTGTCACTGCCAGAATTCAGAGCAGCGTTACTCGTAGACCCCAGAATGGCCACCAGGGGGTCGGGTTCCCATTGCTTGTTAAATGATTTTGAGAAGAAATCAAATACAGAACACCAGAAAGATTGGAGGTTGGGACATGTCCAGAATTGATGTGTAAGAGAGCCGGCTTGATTTTTACATTTGTTACACAAAGCTGATACACTGGGATACATCTTGTTTATCTTAACTTTTGAGTAGCGCAGCCTGTGTATTACTTTAAATTGTATCAGATTAAGTCTTGCATTCACTGAGCACCGATGAATATTCCCATGGCATGTTTCCCAAAATTCCTCAGTGAGGGGCGTACCCATTTCCATCTCCGACTCAGTTCTATACCGCTCTGTTCCGACATCTGCCTGACTAATAAGTGTCTGTATAGGATTGACACCACTCTTCTACAGCCTGGCCTAACACCAATTATCGTCTCAAGTGCTTGATGTTGTGGTTTGTCTGCAAATGTAGATATATGAGACTTTACAAAGTCCCGAATCTGTAAATATCGGAAAAAGTGTGAGGCCGGCAGGTTATATTTGTTCCTTAGTTGCTCGAAAGACATAAAGTGGCCTCCCAGATACAAGTCCTTCAAACACTCGACCCCTTTTTCTTTCCAGTGAACATACCCGGAGTCCAAACTGGACGGTTTAAAGGCATGGTTGTCACAGATTGGGCTGTCTATGTATATATTTGGGGCTTTCAGGTATGTTCTAATCTGATTCCATATTTTTAATGAGCTGTGTATCAGAAAGTTCCCTCCATATAAAGATTTATTAGTCTTAACTGGGCTGTTCAGAAGGGCCGGGAGAGATGTGCCATGACAGTCTGCTCGCTCGATAGAGAGCCAGTAAGGAGTATCTTACTCCGAGCCCTCAGAAAGATTACAACCTCTCCAGAAAGCCAGAGTATTTAATTGTGCAGCCCAGTAATAACATCTAAAATCTGGGAGACCGAAGCCACCCTCCTTTTTAGTTTTACACAGATGTTTCTTGCTTATACGAACAGCTTTATATTGCCAGATAAAGGGGATTATAATAGAGTCTAACCTCTTAAAGTAGCTCTGTGGTATACATAATGGGATGGACTGAAAGAGATGTAGGAATCGTGGGAGAACCACCATCTTAATAGCGTTTACTCTCCCGACCAGAGACAGTGGGAGAGTTTTCCAGAAATCTATGTTGTGTTTTAGTTGGGTTATTTTTAGTTTCCAGTTCGCCTCAAGTAATAATTCAGGTTTTCTGGTGACAGTCACCCCCAGGTAAGTAAGCCTGTCTATGGTAATCTCAAAGGGCACAGAGTTCAGTGTGGGGCTGTTTTGATTCAAGTACACTGGCATTAACTCACTTTTATCCCAGTTAATTTGAAACCCAGAGAAGGAGCCAAAGCGGTTAAACAACTCCATAAGTGGGGGTAGCGACTCCTGTGGTTTCGCCACATAAAGCAGAATGTCATCAGCATATAATGACAAGTGATGTTTTTGCCCTTTAATGGAGACCGGAGATATTCTGGGATGTAATCTTATACTTGTACTAGTGGCTCGATGGCTAACGCAAACAGAAAAGGTGAGAGAGGATCCCCCTGTCTGGTACCTCGGTGTAATGGGAACTGCGGGGAGATATCCTGGTTTGTGATTACATTTGCTGTGGGATGAGCATACAGAATCCGTATCCAGTCAATAAACACCTTCCCGAAGCCAAACGCCTCAAGGGTCTCATACATATATGGCCATTCGACCTGATCGAAGGCCTTCTGAGCATCAACTGAGATCACAACTGTCTCAGTATTGTGTTTAGCATATAGTATATTAAATAAACGTCACAGGTTAAAGTGAATATGCCTACCGGGAATAAAGCCTGTTTGATCGGGATGTATAATCCTCTGGATGTAAAGTTTCAGTCGGTTGGCTAAAATTTTGCTAATCAGCTTTGTTTCATTAGGGATCAGAGACACATGTCTGTATGATGAGGCATCCAGCTCATCTCAGCCCTTTTTCAAAATTAATGAGATATTTGCATTATAAAGCGTATGAGGCAATCGGCCAATTGATACAGTGTGTTTAAACATGCGGAGTAGTAGTGGAGATAGTTCCTTAGAGAAACATTTGTAAAACTCTATTGTAAAACCGTCAGGGCCAGGTGCTTTACTATTTGGGAATTCCTTAATTGTTTCCATTATCTCTTCAATAGAGATCTCTTTGTCTAGTTTCATTATTGCTTCACTGTTATGACGAGGCAGGTTCAGTTCTGAGAAAAATGACTTAATTGCGTCTGTGTCATGAATATCATTTGACTGTACAATGTTGAATAGAATTCCATGAAACATGTATTTATTTCTTTAGGGTCAGTAAGGACAGTGCCTGTGTCTGATTTTATCCTCAGTATAGCCCAGGAGGCTTGTGTCTGTCTAAGCTGTCGTGCCAACAGTTTCTGAGGTTTGTCACCTATTTCAAATTGCATCTGCTTAATCCTGTTCATCTGCTTACTAACCTGAGCGGAAAGAATTGTATTGTACTCATCTCATATAGAGTTCAGTGTTTCGGGATCTGCCGAGGCTTTGTATGACTGTTCTAGCTGAGACACAGATTCATCTCCACTCCACCAACTTCTTATTTGTTTGTTTCTTCCTACCTGTGACATAGGATATGATGCAGCGTCTAAGCACTACTTTGATGGATTCCCACAATACTGAATCATCCACATCTCCTGTATCATTTGTAGCTATAATATCAGGCAGCCTGACCGACATGTACTTCAAAAAACTTTTCTCTTTTACAATTGTGTTATCAAATCTCCAGGTGCGTTCGCCTTTACGGTTGTTAAAACTGATATTGAGTGACATGGGTGCATGATCTCTTATCAATATACTGTGGTACTGTGTGGTTACAACATTGGAGATCAGTTTAGAATCCAACAGTATGAAATCAATCCTGGAGTAGGATTTATGTACCGGGGAAAAGAATGAATAATCTCTGGTGGAAGGGTTGAGTAGCCTCCAGATGTCAACTAGGTTTAGGTCATGCATAGCATTTTTTAGCTCATCACTGGCTTTACTATTCACTGATGATCTTGGCGATTGTTTACCTAGTAGAGAGTCCATAATGCAATTGAAGTCTCCTCCCATAATAATGTTTGTGTCATTTACAACTGGAATTCCGTCCAAAACAGTCTGAAAAAATGCTGGGTCATCAAAGTTTGGCCCATATACATTTATCAGCGTAACAGGAACACAATTGAGTGTCCCGGATACAATTATAAACCTGCCATTAGGATCCCTGACTGTACACCCATGAGCAAACGACACACCATTCCTAATAATAATGGCTACCCCTCTGGCCCTGGAGCCGAAATTTGACTGAAATATTTGTGATCCCCATCCCATGCGTAGTTTGTCCCTAGCAGTATTCTTAACATGAGTCTCCTGAAGAAACATAACATCAGCTTTCAACCTTTTCAGATGTGCCATAATCTTCCCTCTTTTGACTGGGTGATTTAATCCTCTCACATTCCAGCTCACTATCCTTGTGATGTCACCATTATACAATGCCATGACGTATCCCCCCCCCTTATGTAGCAAACAAAATTTGAACCGAGATGCAAAGTAAACCATCCGCCAATAAAACACAAGAACATATGAACTGCCGCTAATGAACAACATAAACAAACACACTACGCTGTCCTCCGGGACCCTCAACCTCCCTCCTCCCACTCCCCTCTGAGAACTAACACCCACAAGTCCAAACCCTCCGAGCTCGTAACATACCATGACAGTCTGTATCCGTGACCGCTTCCTCCTGCCTTTCAGAACATGAGAAGTAAAACAAACTGGGCAAGTTGAAACACAGCAATTGGCTTAATTAGGCTTAAACAATACTAGCGCGGCACTTGTTTGTCGTCCAGGAACTCCTTTGCATCCTTCGGGTTGTTAAATGTGCGTTTGTCCGCACCGACCGAGACAACGAACGTCGCTGGGTGGCGGAACCCGCATCTCACCTCCTCAGCCCTGCATCTGGTCCTGATGGCATCACTGTAGGACCCAGGTCCGGGAAAATATAGATGCGTGCTCCCTCATATTGTAAAGGGAACCTCTGAGATGAAAGCTTCAGAATACACTCCTTTACTGTGTCGTGATGAATCTGTGCAATAATCTGCCGAGGAGGGCCATCTGTTGCTGTTGTACGCACACGGACCCTGTGTGCGCGGCCCACCCTAACAGGTTTATTGCCAAAACTTTCCTCTCCCAGTAGTGTTGGAATAAGTTTCGAAACAAAGTCAGTAGGGTTGCTCTTTTCCATACCTTCTTTAACACCTATGATCCGAATGTTTTGTCGTCTAGATCGTGAGACAAGGTCGTCAACCTGCTCGCTGAGCGACCTGGCCTCCTCCGCCCATCCTGAGCACTGTTCTTCCAGATTCTTAATTCGGGTCTCATGTTCATTCAGACCGCCTTCGGTTGAGGTTACTCTTTCCTGTACATCGACCATTGATTGTTTCAGACCAGTTATGGATGCGTTGAGCAACTCGAAGTTTGAGTCAACATTTTGATTCAGCTGATTGATAGCCGCCATGATGTCAGTCGTTGTCGGTATCTTGTCTGGCGATGCAGTGCGTTCGTTGCTAGCATACGACAGGGCATTGTTAGCTTGACATCAGCTTCGTCTGGCGTAGCCTGTTTTTCTGCATTTTTTGATTTGTTAGGTTTCACCATGGCTCCGTTGTGCCTCACAATCTTATACTGTCAATCTTTACAGCCTTCTCACGACGAAATGTATCCTTAAATTGTAAACTTTTTTGGAGGAGGAAGCGGAGCCTCTCAAAACGCGACTATCCCATCTCAAGCTGAACCGGAAGTCATCGCTGTGCGTTATTTTTAATTTTAGTGTGTAAGCAATGGTAAAAAACTGTAACATCGGAGGTCGTATACTGATGAAGAACCTGTGGCTCCTCTTTTCATGGCTTTTGTTCATGTTATACATTTTGCACTAGATTGTCATGTATTTTGCAACTGACATGCACTTTTAAATTAATTCCGAGGTAACTGTTATCAAAACTGTATAAAAAATGATTTTTTTCATTTTTTTTTTTTAACCTTGGTGCGGGGCCTGTGCCAGGCCTGCTGTTTGCGTGTGCAAGCAAGGGCAGCGGGAACATTTTTGGTTCCCAGTGTACTAAAATTAGCAAACTTCTTCCAGCAGCACAAAAGCATGAATATGCTGTCATCTCAGGTTGAATGTTTGTGGTTTCAAAGGTGATATGAAGAAAGTGATGTCAAGACTTTAATATATTTCACAACTTATTTAAATAATATTAATCATTTTATATAAAAAAATTATAAAAGCTGTTATGTGTTTCATGATCACATGCTATGTAGTGAGTGTGTAGTAAGCATCACATTCAATTGGCATCTATAAACTAAGGAGACTTGAATTTATGAATGTATTACAGTTCTTTTTATGTGTTTTAGTTATTCAACTGTATAGCTACTGTTTCTATGGACACAGATAACACCTTTTGAGCACAGGTAGGAAAGTAGAACCATCTGACTGTTTAACAGGAATAATGTACCATTTAACATTAAATATTTACACGTATTTACCTAGAGCTGTTGTGGTTCCTCACACTTTCTTAGTGATCTATACCATCTGACCCTAATTACAACTTTTCCTGCAATAATATTTGAGACTAGACACAGGTACAAACACATAGTTGACAAGAAAAGTTTTTTATTTATGCATACTTTGAAGATCATCTAACTCTTAACAGGTAAGTGCTGAACTAGAAAGTAATTTACATGTTAATTAGCGTAGTAGGCTACATACCTTGATAATCAAAAATAAATTGCTTGTCTAATTTTGACCTTTTCACATCACCTTAAAATTTGTCAACAAGACGGACAACATCTGCAATTCTGATTTTTGGCAGAGAAAGGAGACACACTGTTCAGAGTCCGTAGTAGCAGTGACTATAGATCGTAGCATAGCGTAGCCCCCCGACCAGAAGTTGCGTTTCCCCACTTCTGGTACCCGGCACCGTATTGGTTGACTTCTGTCCAATCACAAACAAGAAGTGTTGTCCTACTCTTTCCGTAATCTGAAATGTTGTGTTTTGTGTAATGTTGTTGTGTTTTGTGTAATGTTGTCGTGTTTTGTGTAATGTTGTGTTTTGTGAAATGTCATGTTTTGTGTAATGTCGTTGTGTTTTGTGTAATGTTGTGTTTTGTGTAATGTCGTGTTTTCTGAAATGTCGTTTTATTGCTATGAAGGGAACGATGGAGGACCTGATCAATTTCCGGGTCATGCAAGGAATGATCATATAAAGACACTGGGATGTACTCTTGTTTATGGAACAATGACAAATAACAAGAAAGACACAGAAGATGTGAAGTTAGTTGTTGAGACTTCTTTTGGAAAGAGTTACCGTCTTTGTATTTTGAGGGAGAAGTTGGGAGTTCTTAAATTAACTTCAGTACAGTCTTTTTTTTTCAAATCTGATCTGGACAACATGCATAATGATGGTGGTTCCTACCTGCTGTGTTATGTTTTAATATAAAAATTAGATGTCTATCCGCAGAAATCTTTCCAGTGTGATGTGGGAGGATATTGCAATGCAGCTGGTTGCCAGTACAGTAAAACAGACCTTTCACTTTAACCACCAGTTTCCTAGAAAAGCATGTCTACCTTTGTCCCCCAACTGTGCAGTTAAATAATTGAGATGCCATCAGGTAGGAAAGTTAATCTACTGCCCATTAGAAACAGTGATGAGAGATTCTATATCTAAGCTCCTTTTGTTTAACGCTGTTCGTGAATGAACTTGCAAATTGCTCTGATCTGAAAACACAAAGTACTCTCTCACTCCTTATAACAGACTGGGTAAGAGGTTGGACCGATGTGAATTGGTGAGAAAGAGCCGGGAGTAAGAACCTCTTCCTGACATCAAAAGACTGCCATCTCACTTCTGTCAGCTTAGGCAGGGAGAGATGACAGAGGGCCGCCAGGCAGACACATATCCCTCTGCAAGCTGAGCCCACAGAGCGCTCTGCATTGAATGGATGTTGATGCCGAGGCCTGCACCACTGATGAAACCCTGGGTAAATATAGTGCCAAAAAGAAAGCTAAGACAATGACCACAGTCATCCATCCCAGCACGCGAGTTTTGGTTCCAAAATGTAAAACCTGCAACATTTTGTTCAATTATGACCTAAAAATCTTCTTGACATCAGTTCAAAACAACCTCCAACAACCTGCTCATATGGTTGAATTTCTGTACATCACTGTCCACTACTACCTTTTGGCTTAGAGGGATTAGATGAGCCTCAGATTTTAGGTGTATGGATGAAAACCTCTCTCTGTACATTCACTGTGGACTGTACTAGTGCAGTGATCCATTTCTTGTCATGTATGTATGAACATGTTGTGGTATGTAATCCTGCCAACAAATCTCTATATCTTCTGTCTTATTTAAAAAACATGTTTTTTTTTAAATGAAAAACGAGTGAATTATCCTAATTGAACCCTTACCTGTGAGAGGTAAGGAACACCATTGCACTAAATATTGATAGAATAGTTAGTAATGGAGTTAGTAATGAAATATTAACAATGCTTATTAGGATTTTTTTGGTTTCTGACATCTTTTGGATAATTAAACATGCACCGGGTCAAATTGACCCGGGAACATCACTGCTGTTCCTGACAAATGAACATAACAGGAGGGTTAAATGCCACTGTTTGAATGTATGTATTAGACTCATTTAGATGCTTAAATGTGTTGCCTTTGCATCCCAGGGTAACATCCCATCTTATTCTACAAGTCAGCAACATATGAGTTTTAGTTGGTAAACCTTTTAGTTGTTGAATGGACAGATAAACTGAGTAAACAGAGTGCAAAGACTAATAAACCATGAGCACTGATTAATAAACTGTAACAGGACAAAAAGGCAACAAGGCACAGAACTTGACACCAGAATCTGGGGTTCACATTCTGAGTCCCGTCTGTTGCTAGGTTTAGGCTACAAGAGCACTTTGATCAGGGTTAGGGGAAGATCATGTTTTTGGTTCAATGTTAACAATCACATAATGTCTTGTGATTCAAGTCACTGCAGACATTTTCTGTATTAAACCAAGCCCATGATCTTTTCCTAACCTTAACTAAGTTTAATAATGCTGTAGTCACTTTGAGCAGATATCGTATTGCAAAATTGGATATTTGGGTGGAAAACAAATGAAATACGATGTCAATGAACATTTTACTGATATTGTTCAGTATCAACATTTTTGCGACTTGCCAAAAACGTTAATCCACAACATTTACATAATCAGGTCAGCATTATGTCAAAACATATTTGCTGTTGCAAAGTAGTTGTATGTAAATGTGTTTACTAGGAGACAAGGATATATTTACAATTACCCACTCTTCCTGCTGATATGATTTCTACTTATTATCTTAAAAACCTTGATCCTTTCAAATAAATTGATACTTACTGCAACGGCAATACACACAGTTCAATTATTGTCAGTGTTCACAGTTCTGACCTCAGCTCTTTTCTCTCCCAGCTAATACTTTTATTTACTGGCAGCAATGAGGCTCATGTAATTGGGTACGCCCTCCCCTGGTCCATATTTTTGTACGGTAACAGAATATAAGCTTCTGCCTGAGTTGTGCTCTTTTTTCTATCCTGTATATTTTGCAACAAGTGGAGGAGCAGTGCGTTCTCATCAGGCCCTGAAAAGAGCCTTTGTTTGGCTCCGAACACCTGGACAGAGTTGTCTCAGTGGTTCAGACTCTCCCTCCTTCCCTCTCTCCCTTTTTTCTCTATCTGTTCATCTTTTTCAATCTGAATTGTTCACTCCTTCTCTCCTCCCCTCTCTCTCTTTTACACTCTGTGTGTGTCCAACTGCAGCAGTGTGACTCAAAGTCCAGACAAATAATAGACAAGCATGGGAAAGTGCTTTAAGTTTAGAGAGAAAGCAAAACAAGGTAAGAATGATATTTATGGTCAAGGCCATTTTAGTGGTAACATCTAAGGTCAAGTCCTCCTGAGTTTGAGTCCAGACCAGGTCCAAGAGATTCTCAAATAAGTTAAGACTGATACCAGGACAGTTAGGAGTCCTATTAAAGGGTCTAAATGTTGGTTTTATTTTAACCATGAAGGCAGTCTTTCCCTAACCTTAAGCAAGTAGTTAAAATACTTGGTAGTTTAAATGAAATGTGTGGGATTTTGATCAATCAGTCCCCGTCATTTTAACACTAAAATAACATTTCTGTGCTACATATCTTGTTCCCACAATATAGTAATTTCCCCCTTGACTCAGTCAATTTGTCTCCTTAGAATTTGTGCACTGAATTAATGGATTGCTAATTTGTTTCTTTCTTTCTTTTCTTTCTTATCTAAATCCCTTCAAATTCAATCAATTCTATTTTGAGGATATATACAAATATAATTATTACATTATATAATTATATACAAAATATAATTATTATTATATTATGTGTTTTTATATATGAATGAGCAGAAATATGACAGTACAACACCACGTCAAACTACAATCTCAGAAATGACAACACTGACAACAATTTAAGAATTACAAAATTTCCAACAGTAGGATTATAAACTGGCTGTACTGTCGTATAGGACTGCATTAAAAAAGTACAGTAGTTTCAGTTTTTTTGGTCACTCAGTGTAAATATACATTTTGTTCACTGCAAAAAAAAAAACATACGGAAGGTATGCATCTTGAGACCTTTTTATTCGTTAAATAGCAATTCAGTACATACCAACGCAGTGCTGTTCTTCTGTACAAAATGCTGTAGGCTAGTTATTGCAGACCTTCATAATATATACATATATGTATGTTTTTGTATTTTTTATTATACAAAAGCACCTACTGCATGGACAATGTACACTTTCTTTCCTATATTTAAACTATATTATAGAGTGTCTTATATATTTTATGAGATTTTACATGATACTTTGATATGTTTGTGCAGACAAGCTGTGTTGTTTTTTGTATACTTTTGTATTTTGAAGATTTGTTTTAATATTCTCTTCAATTGTAATTTAATACTCCATAAAGGTTAGCCACATGTTCATAATGCATGGACTTGCATGTGCAAAATGTTATACTTATTGTACTTGTTGTATTGTATTTTCCCTCATACACTTCCATTTAATCTATTTTGGACACCATGGAATTCTATTACTTAAATTACTGTTATTTATAATTCACCTTATTTGCTTTGATGTGCTGTATCCATTTGATGCTACAATGCCTCAGACTGCACACAGAGATCACTTTAGTTTTCACTTATTTTATCTCTGGTTTCATTACACGCTCTTAAATTGAGACTTGTTGCTGACCCTGTGTCTTTTCTGTGAATTGCTATTTAACGAATAAAAAGGTCTAAACAAAAGACATAACACTGCAATTAGCTATCTGGGTAATGATTCTAATTGGCATTGAAGCCTTCATTAGAAGGTGTGCAGTGCCAATTAGCCTGAGCAGCCAAGGCTGGAAGAAGAGGTCACCTGGCTCCACTTTCCCACAACAGGACACTCTCTTAACTCTCAGTCAGCTGGAGGATTGAATATTCACTTCATACAGTAGACATTCATGATCACACACCTCTTTCCATTTTGTTTCTGTGTTCAGGAAAGCCCATGTCATCACATCTACAGAAGCATAATGTGAAAAGGTCTGCCTGAGCAAAAGTCAGATTGGATTTGCAGTACAGTATAGAGCACAGTTTCACTCTTCATACCTTGTTCACCAAAATAACAACTTTCTTATTACTTGTAGATTTCAGAAAAGAGTTTGACTCAATCTGGTACAAGAGGCTGTTCCTACAATTGATTGAAAATGGTATGGGAGGGGAAATGTATGACATAATTGTAGTATTAGTACTATAGAAAATTAGTACTAATTTTCACAACTTACTCTAGTTTCAGTGTGCAAAACTCTTAACTCAAAATGCTTTACTCCTAATTTTGGGCTCAAAACCTCATACAGCATACAAAATGAAAATACCTGCATCAAATTAGGTGATGCATTGTTACGTTTATGGGAGCATCACAGCATTGTGCATGTTCATCATTTATTTTTAATCATTCATGCATTTTTGAATAATCAACAAATGCATAAAACAATAAAATCTATTGTTATTGTTTTGCATATTCATCAAACAAGTATGCAGTGGTCATTTCCTCAAAGATTTTACAAATATCAATTAAAAAAAAACACCTTTCACAAAAGTACAAAAAACCTTCATTTTATTGCTCAACAGTACTAAAATATACTACTGGATTGTAGTGTTGTTATGTAATATAGATAATGTAGACTAGAATCTTACTTTATGTACATTACACTATTGTGAATCCTACATTTATACAGTTGTGCATCTGGGCATAAAACCATAACTACAACACAACAGGAAGGCAATGTATGACAAGATTTTGACACTAAACAAAAGCAAAGAAATGCATTGTAGAGTGATTAGCAGTTGTGTTGCAATACTGCTCATCAGGGTAATATTGTCAAAAATATGAAGAAATGTTTGCAAACACATGTGACAATGAGACAGTGATCTGGATGTCTAGTGTGATGTTGCTGTATGTTAAGAATTGAGTATGTGGCTTAGTTTTAAGCACTCTAATTGTTAGCACAACATTTTTTGTATAAGAATTTAGTCGCTTTGACTCTTTACATTAATAGGTTTGCATATTGAAGCTCTGCTTTGAAAATTGACCTAAAGCAATTGTGAAATATGGTAAAATAATGTATAAAAACATAAAAGATGTTGTTTAAAAATTAGCAAAACAATGGAAACAGTTTCCCAAAGACAGGGGTGTGAAACAGGGTTGCAGTATTAGTCCAAACCTAAAACCATGTGCAGAGCCAAATGAACAATGAATGTATCCTAATGTATCGTGTGTATCCAGAACCGGATATATCTTATTTTTCTGTGCTGTAGAGCTCCATTGTTGTCCAAAAACTATTTTAAAAGCACATCAATGAGCTACACCGGGTGACATGTTCCTTCATTACCATGAACACACACACTGTAGTTTATTTTGACTCAATCCCACAAACACTGTCTGCTGCTGGAAATAGTCCCCAACAAATACATTTCCTCCTGTTTGAGTAACGTTACATAAAAACTACAGTGGCTCTGTTAGATCCTCTAATAAATGGTTGTGTTTGCTGGCCTCATCTAAAGAATATTTTTGGTGGCTGTGTTGATTTCTCACTTGCTGTTAATCCCTCAAACTGTTTGAGCAATCAACTCATCCCCTCCAGAGTAGGTTCCTGCTTATTTGCATGGGTCTGGGCTCATGCTTTGCATTTCAGATACCCCCACACACACACACACACACACACACACACATACACATATCCTCTCTTTCTCTCTCTGGGTCTCTCCTCCGTTCGGTCAATCCCTTTGAGTTTCTCTCTCATTATGAAGTGTTAGAAAGTTGCTGAAGTGAGAAATGAGCCTGCGAAAGCTCGTTGTCCTAATTAAACTTTGACATAAAGACAAGGAGCGATGAAGGGGAAACAATAGCAGACTGTGTATGAGTGCAAGTCCGGAGCAAGCAAGCAGCTTTGTCCCCAAGAACAAAAGCATTTGTTTGCATGTGTTCAACTCCATTCAATTTCACCAGGCCCAGGTGCAATAACCAACTTAGCAAGGAACATCACAATTCATAACACCTTTGCATGGTTGAACAGCCCGCAGTCGGTCCAAATAGGCCGACTTAAGCAGATCAAAGCTGCTGTGCTGCGATGTAAATATTGTGCAGCAGAATGAATTTGGTCTCATTACTTTCATTGCCTTGAGTGAAAGACACAGCCAAATAATTCAGGTGTGAAATTTTACTCTTGACTCTCTTTGAGAGGTCTCACACACACAACCCCTCCAGTTAGAATGAAAATAAAAAGGCTGCATTTATTCACCATCGTCATCACTGGAAATGGTAGTTGCTGCCTCACAGCCTTGCTTAAAGTATATACAGTAAGAAGGTAACAGCAGATAGTCTAAACCTATAGGTGTGTCACATAGCCACCATCTCCCACACTATTCACATAGGATTAGTAATAAATACGATACATGATGCAGGATGTTTCCTAAGTGCTGCAAGAACACAAATCCCCTCAGATATGGGCCCTTGATTTTTGACAGGGGCGGAGTTGGGCTCTCCTCAACTGTTGTGTGAGGAGGGAGGAACTCAACATTCTTATAAAAAGCCAGTGGATGGGCTGGTAGTGTTGAGTAGACGGAGCAGACACACACTGGCTCTGGACTGTACAGCTGACCCAGAATGGCACAGAACGGAACAACAGAGAATGGAGTGGCCGAAGGGATTCCAGCTTTGCCTTGTCCTCAGCCTGTCAAAGGCCTCGAGATCAGACACACCAAGGTAGGGGGGCTCTATATAGAAACAAAGTTCAACTGCTGCAGGTGGGGTTTGTAAGTGGCAAGACAGTCTAAGCATTTACTCTCATTGTGTTTTTAACTTTGGTGACAGTAGCCTATAAAGCGGGTGTCAGTTGAGGCACAAAAAGCAAAAGGAAATTACAAACACTTTCCACTCTCCACAGATTTTTATCAACAATGAATGGCACACATCCAGCAGAGGAAGGACATTTCCAACTTTCAACCCGGCGACATGTGTCAAAATTTGTGATGTGGAAGAAGCAGACAAAGTAAGAAGGCATCAATCACAGCTCTGTGGGCTTTATTTTATAAATAATATTATTACTAATAATAAATAATCAAACTTAGTGTAGGCCTACATACTGTAGGCTACCACTGAATAATTGAGACCTTAAATGAAATAGTTTGCTTCTTAACCGCTTTGGCTCAAATTCTATAGGAAAAAGACTTCTGCCAAACTTCATTTAAATATCTGCTAATTTAAGGTTTTTGTGTCTGTCAGTAGGAATATCTATGAAATACAGCATATAAGAACTTATTCAAATAGATAAGGACTTTATTTTGCCAAATTTGGTTTATATGTTATATGTACAAAGTGGCGTTTTATATCCACAAAATAGCTTTGACAAGAGTTTTACTTCTTTGTACCGCACGCCACGGGACTTTTTTGATAGACAAAGATAACGTGGGTACCGAAATATTTCAGAATTGTAGAATTGTAGAATGTATTATTGTTGCGTTGTGCTTATGTGTGTCTGACATTGTTCCGCTTTATTCCGCTTAATTTTTCTGTGTAGGAAGATGTGGACAAGGCGGTGGAGGCAGCCAAGGCGGCCAGGCAGAGAGGTTCTCCGTGGCGGAGAATGGACGCGTCCAGTCGTGGGAGGCTGCTGCACATACTGGCCGACCTGATGGAAAGGGACCGGCTCCTGCTGGCGGTGGGCTCATTGCCAATACTTTCTTTATGCTACTCACACGACAGGCTATAGCAATTCAATGTTTTCCGCAGACAGCTAGGCTACTGTATGAACAACGTGACTTTTCTGAATTGTTCGTAGGCTACATAGGCTGCTGTTCATTTCCGCATACAGTAGGCTACATACATTTTACTTCAATAACATTTAAAGTAGTGATTGTTTTTCCTTGAAAATGTGATGGGGGGAGGACTATACCGTTCAAGATTTACTGATGAATTTAAATGGGGATTTTAAAAACTTCGCAGTATCATCCTGTTGTTCAGTTAAATTATCTAAAGACAAAAAAGTTCATTGAAAACATTCTTAATTATGGGGCTTGAGTCGAATGTGAGCGATAGACCCATTAGGCCCAGATTTACTTCAAACTATATATTAATTAATTCCAAAGCTTATAACTTCCAAAACTTAACAATGTAGCAATATTACGTGATACATGATAAGATAATTTGAATTCAATTTCATAGTGACAGCATATAGTATTGGTCACCGTGATACACAGCAGCTTTTTATTGGTGACCTAAAATACCAGGCTGACAACAGAAAGTTGCCCTGGTGGTGTAAGTAGGATATTTAAATCCTGTAGTCTACTTACGTAAAAGTAACAATACCAGGCTTCATTGCAAGTAAAAGTCATGCATTCAAAATTTCTCTTAAGTAAAAGTACAGGAGCATTAAGCAAAATGTACTTTAAGCATCAAAAGTATAATTACTCATTATGCAGCAGGATGGCCCCTGTCAGAGATATATTATTATTTATTATGTTATTTGATTATTATGGCATTCACTTGTAATCAGCATTTTAATGTTATATCTACTCTAGGTGGAGATGGTTGTACGTATTTTATATAAGCCTACTGTTTATTTTACTGTAGAATAATGTATCATATTTTATGGTCATTATCGATTTTAAAAATGTAATCTGCCAAGTAACTGTATCTGTCAGATAAATGTAGTGGAGTAAAAGTATAATAAAAGTAAAAGTAATATTTCCATCAGAAATGTACTGAATATATATATAACTATATATATATATATATATATATATATATATATATATATATGTATATGTATAGCAGTAGCATAACATGTAAATACTCAAGTGAAGTACAAGAACATTGGAACTTGGTATTTACAGTACTTTAGTAAATGTAGTTTTCTTCTTACAAACAGATATCATTTTTGCTGAATCTTTTTGTTCCCCCTCATGTTTATATAAACTCAAAGTCAGATCTGGACAAACACTGGGCAGTAAGATAGTCCCTTAATGACCAGTCCCTACAGTACACAACTAACTCAAGCTATGTGTTTTAAGTGAATGACAAGAACATGCTTTGTTAGCACTCATTGCATTTTTCTAGTGTTGCTGGTGGTTCAGATATTATTTATAACAAAAGATCTCAATTAAAGAAGCAAGTACTGTTTCATGTTTCAAGCAACAAACGTATGGGATTTTCCTGCAGCTGAAAAATGTCCATATGCTGTCATGATATTGACTTATTCATATCAGGGATTGGCCTACATTATTGCATGACATCATGACACTGTGACCCCACCCCACTCTTTCTCTTTGTAATGATTGCTGGATGTTACTTTCCCCATCTCAGATAATGTTTGGAATGAAATCCCTGTTGCTGTGCCTTTTCACTCTGTTTAGCTGCCAGCTTGCATTAGGACTTAGATCTGTAAATGAACCCTTACAGATGTGAGTGAAGTAATAATACCAGATTGCATGTGACTGCTAATTGCAAACATGCTCTGGAGTGGTAGTGTGCAGGCTATGGCTAATTACACTAAACTCCCAGCTATGTTTGGGGAAATAAGGACCAGATTCAGACCATTTAAATGTACAGTAAAGTGGTACAGTGGTTTCAGTGTCTGCTAGAGCTGCAGAGCCTCACTTCTTCTCATTTTTGACAATGAAATAAATGTAACTCCAGTAAACATATTTGTTGGAAAGGAGTATGGTACACAATACAGTGTAAACCATGTATGACACATTTAAATAAAATCATTATTAAGCCTTAACATAATCAATTATAAACTCAGTTTTACATGCTTGGCTTATTGTTGTGTTTTTTTCAAGACACTATACATTGCAGTGGCCCATTGTGGCTGACATCCCACTGCACCACCCTTGGCTCCACATAGAAACTACCTCACCAGCTATTTCAGCCTCATTCAACTCACTGCCTTTGTTAGGCCCTAGATCAATTCACCATTATTATAGTATCCATTATTATTATTATATCTGGAACCAACAAGTATAACATCATATTAAATTCCTTGTTTAACAAAGAAATAAAACAGTTTGTAGATGGCCAGCAGTAAATTTATGGGCAATCTGCACTGTGCAAGAAGAGGCCTTGTAGGTGGGATTATAGATATTTATTTAAGGATTACTTACTTTTAATGAGGGTTTATTACAATTTTGGTTGTATTTTTGTAGCTTTGTCCAACATTTTGATCAGTTATGATGACACTGTATTCGCCAAAGTTTTGGGAAGATCTGCTTTGCTGAGATCTGTAACACATCACTGCAATGAAGTCCGAGCAGTCAGATGATCACATAGGTTGGAAACAAGGCAACAGTTTATTCAGATTATCTAAATCACTTGGAGGTCAACCTGAAACTGAATGAAATGTTGCTAATCATCCCTCATTGCACAGGAAAACTGTGTTCAACTACAGTAAGTACAGTAGGTCAAAGTTGAAGCAGGAAGTGGATCGTAAACTGTGATGGATGTTTGCAACAGACAGTTTGGAAAATAATTTTACCATTCACCTTCACTTTGTCTTCCAAATAAATTTGACTAACCTGGAGGTTTGTTTCCAACATTAGTTTCCAACCTTGTGGATGATACTACAGAAATAAAATCCAAGTTGAAATAGACTATAATTACCCTTCAAGTCAAAGCTATATAACTAGGCCTTTTCATGGGACCTGAATAATTTTTATTTTTAGTGACACCCCTGCATCATTTACAGTTACAGTGACAAATCACATTTCTTTAGAGTAGTTATTACCTTGCCAATGTTTGCCAAAAAAAGTCAAGAAAATGTATTAAATAGTAATGTTAGTTTTCTTAATTCTTTAGACCCTGGAGACTCTGGACACAGGGAAACCCTTCCTGCAGTCCTTCTTCATTGACCTGGACGGCAGCATCAAAACCCTCCGTTACTACGCAGGCTGGACCGACAAGATTCATGGGAAGAGTCTGCCTGTAGGTGAGTGTGTGTGTCATGTTCTTCTAAATATCAGGAATTCAACAAATGAAACCATCATGGCCAGCAAAGATGTGAAAGATCCTGTGTGGTATCTATAAGGGTTTGACCAATGTGATTTTAAGGGGAGGAATATTAAAAACATCACACAGAAATATAAGACAGTACGAAAGTAGAGACAACACAAAAAAACCTAAAGACATCTGAGAGAAAATGAAGCTTATACAGTAAAACGTTTTTATATATAAAAACTAACAGCAGCTTCAGTCTTCCATCAGAGTGCATTCAGACACACACTGTATAAAGCATGAGCGAAACTGAGCCATTATCTATTCCGACAGACGGACGACTAAAAAATGCACCTAAAATGTCTCTTGTGTTGAGTTACAGTTTGTATCGCACTCAAGATGGTTTCTAGAATGCATGACTCTCATGCACAATTCCTGTGTCACAACATCATTTGTAGTGCAAACCAAATTACAGAGCCTACTGGGTGTCAGGAGATTCCTCTTTATTGCTGTTACACTCATTTGACAATAATGAGAGCATGAATTAGTGTTTTGTGCTCTCAAATTAGTAACCCATGCACACTAATTAGTAATTTGATCTCCTGAATTACTTAATTCCTGCCATCATAAATGATTTAGTTTGTGTTCTTAAATTACTGTTAAGTTAATGTAACAGCAGGAACTGAAGTTAAAAGTTGTGTCCAATTGACATTGACATTGTCATATATATAATTAAAATTTATTTACTTTATTCAATTATTTATTTTATTACACATTTGAGAGAATGATATTAATTATTAATAAGAGATGTGAGCTCCATACAAATTAATTCAGAATCAGTATATATGACTAAATAGATAAAGATAATGCAGAATGTGCACAAGATAATTAGTAGTGCGCATGAGATGAGTTTCCAGTGTGCACTAGAAACATGGGGGGACTTTTTTGCTAATGTCCCCTCAGGGTCTCTGTAACCAGTGCACCATTGGAAAACAAGTTAATTACTAAAGAGCAAGTGACTTGGCCTGGCTCAGGACTGTCTTCAGCCCTAGGTGGTATCTCATCCAGCCTCTTAATACTTCCCCCTCCTGTCAGATCCTACTTTGCGTCTCCTCTGCCTCCGTCTCTGCAGGACAGCAGATAGACAAAACATGCTTGCCTTTTCCTCCTGATTAGATCCAAATAGAGTGGTGAGAGACGAACGGCACGGCAGAACAAAAGGAAGAGGAAGAGGCTGAGATAGTAATCAGTGAGGTGCAACAGTCTGTGAGGATTAACAATCAGTGTTGGCTCAATGACTGGCCAAGCCGGCAGCCACTCATCCAGTAATCCCCACTTTTACACTGGAGCGGTCTTGCTACCAGTCATCAAGATGAGACATATAACTGAGTTGTAGTTTGATATGAAAACTGGCACAGGCTACATTACACACTGTGAAATGCAGACTGGAATTTGAATTTTACAAACCTTAGTGGTAGAGCTGCTGTACAGATGGATAGACCTGTAGAGACTGTAAAGTCAGGATAGACCAATCACTGTTGTGTAGTGGAAACTTCAATAATGGCCAAAACCCTCTCTTTCATTCTAAATTCACTGATTATTTGCTGACTAGTGCATTGTATTTTAAAAATAAGAAAACCCAGCAAATGTATGTAGCATGTGTCCACCACCTCATGCCTACTACAACAGTAGAAATAAAGGTAGCATGAGGATAATTAAGGATGCTGGACAGGTTTTCCCCTCATAAGTTTAAAATAAGAGCCTACTTAATGCAGTCACATATAACACTGCATTTCCAGTCAACACAGTTATTAATAATAACTCAGTCAGTAGACAGATTGAGACAGAGACAGAGAGAAATATGGACAAATAAAACCAAAAGTATCTGCATTGCTAGACACCACTAGGTAAAAAAAATATGTTCACTTTCAGTTTCACTCATTCCTCTTACCAGAAGTTGAATTGTTCTTATCATATCTGTCGTGTTGCCAGTAAGTGAATCACTAGTACTGCAGACATAATAAGTGGCTGCTTGTTTTCTGTTTTACAGAAAATGAAATTTTCACATAATCTTATCAGTCTAGCTGACTTTCCTAGGTCCAGGCCAAAGATCAGTCATGCCATCATCAGGAATAAGTGACAAAGAGTTTATAGTAATTAAACTAGAAAATGTCTGAGGATGATACAAGTCCAAGACGTAGAAATAGAGCAAAGGTACAGGGGTCCTGGTGACATCATCAACATTATCATCAATGAAACCGCTCGAACTTAAACAGCAAAAAGTAAATCAAAAAAATGACATACAACTTATTGTGCAAAGGTAACTTATTCTAATTCCTGGTGCCACATAATCTAAAGGACCAGTTACCCATGTTGGTATTAAACCTCAGCAAGCACAAGTCAACACCACCAACTTGGACCTAAGTGAACTGTGTTCTTATTCTTATACAAAACCAAAATGGCTGAATCAGCATGTACAAATAAATTTTTAGCACAAGCGAATTCCAAGTTATTCACATATAAAATATCAATATATAATAAAAATGTATAATGTATAACAAAAACGGTAGGGGGGTCAAGACACTTCACTGTGGGACACCAGACATGTCAGGTTAGGTTCACTCCTGGATAAATGACCACGGACCTCAAGTCACAGAAACCTATGGGTTCAATATGTAGCCAAGCATTTCAATGCTGAGGAACACAAACAGCTTTTAAAGTAGGGAACTGTGGTTCAACAGTATTTAATGGTTTTTGTGGGCCAGTGATTTTGGAAACTTAAGTGAAATGATTCTATCATTCCACTAAAGTAGGTACAATGAACTCCGTCTCAACCAGATGAAACAGTAAAAGCTTACATCTCAATGCAATAATATAAGACTACTTTTGTTTCTTTGAAAAATCACACTATTTTTATAGTGTGCTATAGCTACTTTAAGTAAGATGGCAATAATTCTTCCACCACTGATTATTTAAACTAAATTTTGTTTTAGATTCACCCTTTTTGATATAACGCCATCAGTACTGTGGGATATTTCTGCCTCTGATTTTGTATATAGAACCTGTAGTGCATTTTGCCAGAGAATATCAGTGTGTGTTTGGAATGAAGAGCATAGCAGAGCTACAGTAGGCCTGAGGCTGGCCCTCTGATTCTTGTGTTACACGCTGACAGCAGCTCCCCCCAACACGTTTTGTACAAGGACTTCCCCATTGAGTGAATGTAACCTTCAGTAAGCTGCGATTGAACATGGACTCACCCAGTGACTCAAAGATAAAGGCACCTGGAGATGAGTCCTGTTGTGGGGGAGTCTCCCAGTCTGTGATCAGTCACACGGGAAACTGGAGAAGGTCAAGGTGCAGACTGGGAGGCCGGGTTTGGCCACTGACACTGAGCCTCAGACACGTCAATGTACATTACAACTTAACTCATGTACAGGTAGTGTTGATCTCACTGTTAGTACAAGTGGGATAGTGGAATTTATGTAAAACATCTTAACAATACAACAGAAATATTGCAGTTGACATTAAAAAAGTTAAAGAGCACAATGGAACCTAGCAATAATGTAAGGGAAACTTAAACATGACAATGATGACCAAAAAGCCCAAAATGTGGCTTAATGCAGCTCAATAACTGTTCCTGACTTGAAAAACCTGCCCAACTTTGCTTGTTTTTTTATTTATTTATTTATTTTATTGATTTTGTTTAAAAAAATACACTTACTGTTTCTCCTTACACACTGCTTCCTTTAGAGAAGTATTTTCACTCCAACCATCATCTGAAATGCTTAGTTGTTCAGTTTAAGGCAGTTAAAGAACCAACAAATCCTCCAAATTAAATGACAATATACGTCATTTGTCTTAGAAAATGAAAAATAAATCTGTTTTCAAGGTTAAGGGACCTTTGTTATCATGGTTACAATATTAACAACATGGTCATGGTTTTGAATAGAAACAACACTGTTGGCTGTTGTTTGGAAACAGGAAGAGAACAGCAGTCTCCTGTGTTAAAGTCTGATCTTTTGTTGCAATAGAAACAATCATTTAGAGTTGTGTTCGCTGTCAGAAATTAGCATTTGACCAATAAAATCTGTGTCCGTTTTATGACCTTAAGAGATTGGGGCAACAGCATTAGTTTGTCATTGTTTCTCCACCTACTGAATCTACGACTTATTTAGTGTATGATCTAAGTCAACAACAAAGCAGTCTTACAAGAACAGAATAGAGTTAGCACTCATATCCACCAGTGGACTTGTGAACAAATGAAAACATCATGAGCCGACTTCAAACGCACTGCCAGTCACTCAAAGTCATTATCCTGTCATGAAAGGCAAAATATCGCCATCGCTGCTAAAGACTCCACCCCCCACCAGTTGTTTGAAAAAAATAAAATAAAATATGACACCATGCAATAGAATTTTGGTTCAGACCCGATGTGCAATGGCTTTAAGCATCATTTCTTTGTAGCTTGTTTAAAATTTTTATTTAAAAAAATCTAAATCATGTCAAGTGATTTAGATTTTTCCTCTAAGTTATTATTTGTTGCCTTTGATAAGATGTTTTCTCATTATCCCATAATGTGTTTGTTTGTTTGTTTGTTTGAAACTGCAAATAGATTACCTGCACTGCAATTTATATTGTTTTTGATTCATTTTTTAATTGTGACCATCGAAAAGCAAGAGAATTGTGTTATTTGTAGAATGGAAATTCATTCATTTAAAAATAGTACTATTGCCATTACTATAGTAATAATAATAATAGTTATATACCTGTAAAACCTGTAATATATTGATCCTGAAAGTTCAGTTTTGACCTTGGATAGAGAAGTTTGATTATAAAAAATGACTCCAGGTCCACTTGCTAGCTTTTTCTGTAGGTTTCAAGCAGTCTTTTCTCAGTATGGAACTTCAGTTATGTGATAGATGGTTGTACTTCACTGTTTTAACTTGAAACTAACGGAACAACTTTCCTGTGCAAACATCCACTTGACCTCAGTTTACCATGACTTTTTATGGGACCTTAAAGCAATAATGAAAGTAATCTATGATGAAAATTAAAAAAATAAATATTGGCAGTGCCTTAATAAAACCCTCCACCTAGAGTACAGTGAATCAAACTGATTGTGCTGTTTCTGTTTTTTCTTTTTTTTACAGATGAAAACTTTGTGTGTTTAACCAAACACGAGCCTATTGGCGTATGTGGAGCCATCATTCCAGTAAGTCCAGAGGGGATCTGGTTTGAATTTCTGAGCAATAATGTATAATAGGAATTCTTATTACTGTTCATATTACTTTGGCTTGTTGTGAAAAGGACTTCTGCGAAAAGTAAATACACACATACACACTGGGGTGTATAAAGAAAATAAAACCACACATAACATTGTTGTTTATATACTGTTACAATGTGTGTGTGTGTGTGTGTGTGTGTGTGTGTGTGTGTTATTTACACACTGTTGTGATGCCAACTTCTAATAGGCCTATGTACTGTGGTATATGGCTCTGCTGTAGTCTGGCTTATTGTATAGCTACATATGGATAATAATCATCATACATGTGTTTTAAGAGAGAGTCAAAGGTATGCTCTGACATTTAGGGAAAAACATTATGCTGTCTTCTCCAGAGTCAGAGAGTATGAATATCAGTTTCATTTCTGTGGATCAGTACAGAGATAGGTCCAAGCCCCCAGGAGCTTTTGGAGTTGCTGGAAGGTATATTTTTTTATGTTGGTAGCGCCGCAAATCCTTGTAAGAAGGAGGTCGTATTGGATGGATGTGTCAAGAAAGCGTGTGACTTTGACACTGGAAACAGCTGTTCACGTATAGTTTCCTATCAACAGTCAACATTTTAGTTTTAACCATGTCTATGATCATTTACTAACCCTAAACAAGTATTTGCCTAAACCCAACCAAACCTTAATCATAGATGTGGCAGATAAAAAAACAACAGCATATGAATAATTTTTGTGACAATAACAAACTATATATTTAGTCATCCGAGTTTCCCCTTGTTTCCAGTCTTTGAGCTAAGCCAGGCTAAACTAATTCCAGACCTATCTTTGTACTGGACTCCAAGATGGTGCCCGCACATTCCAATTTCACACATTGAATATGCCAAAAAAAATTGTTTGAATGATATCAATCTTCTCATCTGACTCTGCATGGACATAAGTGTATTTCCCAAAATGTCACGGTGTTCCTTTAATGCAGCAAGGGCCTTAAACTTCAGCAGGTCACAGTATTTAAGTGAATGGCTCTATCATTTACACTGTTGACATCTCTGTCTTTCTTGGAAGTATATTCAGGCTTTATTGGAACCACAGAAAAGCACTGATCATAAATGTGTAGTGCTAGTAAGTAAACTGCACTCAATTTGAAAGCACTGTCTAAATGTGAGGATGAAATGAAACCCAGGTCTTAATCTTTGCTCTCCCTAAACAAGACCTCCTCTCTGCTAATCCCTTCAGGGCTATTCTTACAGGAACACACAGCTCCAATCCTGTGCTGCTTGGATTTACTTTCACACATTGGAATATATGTTTTTTTTTCTTTTGATAATAACTTCATCAGATTTAGGGTGGGGCAATGTTTGGTGTTTCACCGTATTGTGTTGCACTTTGTCGTAGATCCAGACAGACACATGAGTATAATTTCAACATCCTGACAGAATATAGCCATTCAGTTTTTATCTTTGAGCATAAGCCTATAACCTCTAATGTTGCTTTGGCAACAAAGGAACAAAACGGCTATTGTTTGACATGGGAGATTATATCATAAAAGTGAAATTTATACTGAAGGACGTTGTGTAATTACTGAAAGTACTGCTGGCGCTCACACAGCATGAGTCATTGTCAGAGGAAAACAGGAAACCTTTCTCCTGACTTGTGATCCCAAGATCCCTTAATGGTGCTGACTGTTTCCAAAGTGTTATAAAAGTTAACAATGCCTAAACAATAAACATGCAGCACTCACATGTCTTGCTGTCTAATTTGGGTTTGAGTGCCCAATTATTTGTCCATTGGTTTCCAACATGGAAAAGAGCAACTGGAAAATAAATGACCTCTTTTTCTGAATTTGTTTACTTTGAATCATCTCCAGTCCTGTTGATTTAGAGTGCCTTTTATTGTCTTGTATATTCTCTCCAGACCAACATCCAAGTGATGAAGTGGATTTTGCTCTGAGTTAACTGGGAAAACCAAAGTACTGATAATGTGTGTGTTGCTTGGATTATTAGCCCCAGTTTGTGCCTCTCATGTAGTCGTTATTATTTCTATAGCAGACTATTGCAGTGATAATTACAATTGAGTCACAGAAATAAACTACTGTTTACGTCAAAAACTTAAATAAATGTCAGGTCATTAAAAAAAACTGATTCTAGACTCCTCTCTGTACACAAAATATATAGTATGATTTGGGTGTTTTACAATTAGACAAAAATAGCAGCTGGACATTACACCTGCTTATTGCTTTGTTTAGGTATTCCATATAGCCATGTCTGGATTACCAACCAGACAAAAAAGGCAACTGCCCTAGGGCACTGGTCTGTGGTACCTACTACTTATAAAATCAATCCATCCATTGATTTTTCACTGCTTCTCCATGTCCAGGTAGCAGTGGCAGTAATCCAGGCAAGGTAGACTAGATTGGACATAATGACTTCAGTGTGTTCTGGGTCTGCCCCGGGGTCACTTCCTAGTTAGAAATGCCCAGAAAACCTGTAAAGGAAGGCGTCCAGGAGGTGTCCTTATCAGATGCTCGAATCACCTCAAGTGGTTTCTCTCAATGTGAGGCAGCAGGGAGCTCGTCTTTAAGGGTGAGCCCAGCCACCCTGCGAAGAACATTTTGGCCACTTGTAGCCATGATCTAATTTTCTCACTTCCCAAAGCTCATGACCCAAGGTGAGGGTTGGACCTGACTGGCACATTGAGAGTTTTGCCTTCAAGCTTAGCTCCCTTGTCACCACCACAGTCGGGTATAATGCTTGCATTACTGTGGACACCACATCAGTCCTTAGGGCCGGGGTGTAATTGAAACAAACTAGTTTGTCTAACGTGTTGTTCAACCGCATCCAAAGTCAGAAGTGTTAATAGCTGTTCCGAACAGTCACACTCGCAGGCAGGACGAATAGCATCTCATCATAGAAAGAAGCGAGATGCAATAATTGTTCAAATGGGAATAATGGCACGCATTGTCAGACATTCTCTCCTTGAACACATTTATGGTGTTACACTTGGATGTACACACAAAATGTAACAGATGTATTTGTGTGAAGAATGAAAAAAGAGCTTGAGAGAAAGGTTTAAACCCTGCATACTATCACATCTCCACACACCTGGCCAATTGCTGCCTGAAGTGGGCGTGAATGTCATTTCATCAGTTTAGGAAAGTTCCAAAGTTGTCAGATGCAGCTCCCACAATTTTGACTGGATTATTTCAGCTGATATTGCCCTCAGCTGGCACATATTGCTTAATTATTTGTGTTTAATGTGATTACCATGTGTTGTCATGGACAAGTTACATTAACTTTGACTTGTTTTGATAAGTAGAGATACAAGGCTTTTACACGCGTACAATGTAGTGTACTTTTGCTGTTCTGAGTTGTTTTCTACGTCAAGTTCTTTGCTTATTAAATGCCTAAAGGTTAGGGAAGTGCAATTGTGACTGGAAGGTTATGAGTTTGATCCCTGGACTGGCAAGATAAATCTGGCTGGGGAAAGCGAAAAAGCAGTGCTTGTCCTCCCTCATTACCTGTGTTTTAGTTAAAAGCAACATCTGGTATACACTATGACTTTATAAATAACTTAACAGGGGGGGTTAATTCAGTTTACCTCTCAGTAAAACTTGTATTGTGGTCTAACTGTGCCATTTGTTTGTGACAGTGTGCTTTAATCTAACTGGTGCAGTTGCATATTGAAAGCAGTCAGCTAACGTGTTCTTTTTTCTGCGCTAGTGGAACTTTCCTCTGCTGATGTTCATGTGGAAGATAGCGCCGGCCTTGAGCTGTGGAAACACTGTGGTCATCAAGCCAGCAGAGCAGACCCCCCTTACAGCCCTCCACGTTGGATCGCTCATCAAAGAGGTCTGATGTTAGGCTCAACATGTACAGTGGGATTGATCCAAGCTGTGGGCTGAGAGAGGTTTAGACTTTAAACCTCTGACAGTCCTCTTCTTGAACAGATTCTGGCCCATATTCTATCTCCTCCTTCTTATGTGATTAGACTGCTCTGCTTCTATTATGTTTTGTTAGTGACTGTTCCCAGCAGGGAGGGCAATCGGGACCTGCACACTTCAACTGTGGTATCCTAAGTGTGGTTCGGAGACTCCCAAAGGTCCTTGTCCTTCACTAGACTTAATTCTAAGAAATGTTAAATGTTGTAATTGTCCTTCCATCCTTCCATGTGAGACAAAGACTTTGCACAACAAAGTGTACATTTTTTAATTTTTTTTTAATCCATTATCCGTAAAAAATGATTATGCACATAAAACGTGCGCATAGTCTGATGGGATTTTTTTCTTTTTTGCATTTCTTCCAAACTTCACACAATGAAACAAAATGCACTCCTCAAGCAATGATGAATCCTTACTTCTGAGGAGAACAAATGTTAAGAGATCTCAACATTTACTCCAGGGTATCAGGAGGCCAATCTAATGCACTGGTAATTCTACAAAGTCACATCAAAAAGAACCAGGCCATTTATACACCTTCAACTCTGAGCATTTTGACAGATAAGGCATTTCATTTATTTTATTAACTGTTAAGGTATATTTTCTGTAAATTGTATTTTAACATCTGTGTAAATGCTGTTTCAAAGCCTTCTTCACACTGCATGACATTTGGGTGGGGAAATACTGAATCCTTTATACTAATCCTTTATAATCTTTTTGTAGGTCTAGAGGTAGTAACATTCAGTGGTGGAATGTTACTAAGTACATCAGTTGCAGCCTTATAAAATAGCCTAAAATAGTTTAAAAATGTGCTCCACCTCAACCAGTTACAACAGTAAAATGCTGCTTTTACATTAATGCATGTGTAATAACAGGGGCACTGAGTACTTTTACTTTTAATGCTTTAGGTACATTTTCCTGATTATATTTACATACTTTTACTTTACAAGTTTTAGTTATAGAATGTTAACCTCCCCCCATACGACCCTGAAATTCTTGCTAACCAAACTAGCTAGCTAGCGCTAGTGTTAGCTGATTACCTGCCCCTGCTGGGCTGGTTACCTGTGTTAACCATAGACTGTGGGGGTGTTAACCAATGCGTTAATGTAATGGTAGCTATTCAGTTCTCAGTCAGATCTACCCTTCTCTCCTCCCCAGCTCCACTCTCGCATCCAAATATAGTCACTTGTGGCTCCAAAAAACTAAGATGGCGACAGCCAAAATGCCAGACTCGTGGCTTCAAAACTGTAGTCCACAAATCAATGGATCACGTCACTTCTTTTATACAGTCTATGGTATTAGGCAAATGGGGAAATAGATTACCTGTGATCCATATCCTTAACACAGGCTTATATGGCGTCAAATGTCTTTTGACCCCATATGTGGGGTCTTTTGCTGTTCCCTGGGACATCAAATCACTGGTGATTCCCTGCACTAACATGCTCTCTTGGTTGCCATCTCAGGCGGGGTTCCCTCCTGGAGTTGTGAACATCCTTCCAGGGTTTGGTCTCACCGCAGGAGCAGCCATTGCCAGCCACATGGACATTGACAAAGTGGCCTTCACTGGCTCTACAGAGGTATGTGAGTGTATGACTAGCACTTCTGCTGCATAATCATCATTTTCACAAAGTAATTAAAGATAAGTACTCTCAAATACATTGATTTTGATATAGAATCCAGCAGCCATTTGAGTGGTATGGTGCTGCTTTCAATGGCATCAGCTCATTTCTTTCATTCACTTAGAGTCCTATTATAGAAGTGATTCTGGTGTATTCTAAAACTAAAGCAATGCAGGTGTTGGCATAATAACAAAATACAGAAGAGAATCTAGAAGACAATAAAGTAAATATTTGGCGTGTGCTACTGTATGTGATGAAACTATTTATTCAAAGTTGCTTGTCTTGGTGAGTCATAACTTAAATGAGTTGGGAAGCCGATTACATAACATTGTTTAATGTTAATAAACATTACAAGAAATGTTTGTCCCTTGCCCTAATATTTATACTAGTGGCACTTACTTTGTGAATTAATCTGTACACAAGTTGAAGTAGCCGCGGTGTCTGTGTTTGACCAGCGATGGGCAGGCCTGCAATCTGCGCCTCAATAATTCCTGAACCATCAGAACTTACTACCCCTAGAGCGGGGACTTTTTTATACCTGGAACTATTGTGCAGGAACTGAATTTAGTCCCTGGTTCCTCCGGATGGAATACCAGTAAAGTTCCTGAGTTCCTCTAAAGGTTCTTGGTCCTTTGGCACTGTTCCAACAGTGGAAAAGCCCCATTGCTTACTATACTTAAAACTACACTTTGTACTTCATATTAGATTATGGTGAAGGTTACTTTATAGAGCTGTAACTAAGCTGTTCAAATTTAGCACATAGAAATCTGATTTGCCATCATGTCATTAACTGTTAACACAGTGATGTAGATAAAGCGTAATTAAAATAAGAAAAATAAACTCATATCAAGAGAAATGTCATCATATGAAATGAAGTAGCTTTAAAATAGACTTTCCTATAAGTTGTTGGGCAAAGTCTTGTAACAACAATACCCTTTTTTAAGCAGAAGAACCTTGATTATTCTTAATTTAAGAAATTATGATTATTCACCCAAGATTATTTTTTAATCTGGAGGAATCTGTTTCCCAATGTAATGACTGTTTCAATTCTTAAATATTCTCAATGATTTCATAAAAGTTAAAAAGAGATACCTTTCGTCAATTTCAGACACTGGCCACTCACATCTAGGGCTGGGCGCTAAAATGATAAAAATAATTATCGCGACATCATTTTCCTCAATATAAATATAACAAGTGTTCGATAAATGTTCAATATAATTAAACCACCCATACACCAGGAGAGGCAGCCGCTAATGTGCCTTAAACACTACTTGCCACCTGCCATTAAACGTGAAGAAGAAGCAGAAGGAGAAGGAAAAGAAAAAGAGCCAATCAGAAGCCAGGAATAGAAGAGACAAACAGAAGCCAGGAATAAAAGAGCCAATCAAAAGCCAGGATTAAAAGAGCCAATCAAAAGACAGGATTAAAAAGAGCCAATCAGAAGCCAGGAATAAAAAAAACAATCAGAAGGCAGAATTAAAAGAGCCAATCAGAAGCCAGGAATAAAAGAGGCAATCTCGTCATATAATTAAAAGAGCCAATCAGAAGCCAGGAATTAAAGAGCCAATCACGTTGCAGGATTAAAAGAGCCAATCAAAAGCCAGGAATAAAAGAGCCAATCAGGTTGCAGAAATAAATAAACCAATCACATCGCAGGAATAAAAGAGCCAATCATGTTGCAAGATTAAAAAAGCCAATTAGAAGCTAGGATTAAAAGAGGCAATGAAAAACTAGGATTAAAAGAGCCAGTCAGAAACCAGGATTAAAAGAGCCAATCAGAAGCCAGGAAAAAATGAGCCTATCACACAATCCTACAACAAACAGAGCAAACTGTGCCGAAGACACTTGCCAGCTAAGACGGGCAACACCACAAACCTGTTTCATGATTTGAAACAATATCACCCAGTAGAACATGCAGAATCTAAGAAATTACAGTACCTCAGATTTGTGAAATGTTCCGCTGTTTGGCAAGTGTTTGTCATGTCCTGACAATAAAGAATAGTTTAAAACCACAATTAACCACCTGGTTTCTTCAACTCTCATCAGGAGCAAAAATCAGCCTTTAGTTGAAAGAAATATTGATTTGACCTTTATCGTGATAATTATCTATATCAACTGATATGATAAAAAACTTTTTGATGACATTTTTGGCCATATTGCCCAGCCCTACTCACCTGAAGACTGCTACTACGTATATGTAAAGGAGTTCTGTTTTTTTCAGTATTACCCATGATGCATTAAGGTATGACTCATAACTTCTGTGTGCTGTCATGCGGGCAGGTCGGCAAGCTGATTAAAGAAGCGGCAGCCAAAAGTAATCTGAAGAGAGTAACTCTGGAGCTGGGAGGGAAGAACCCCTGCATTGTGTTTGCTGACTGTGACTGTAAGTAAACGTGCTCTCTGTCTTTCTCTCATTTTGAATAATGAAATACAAAATCACAATGTTGTATTTTGATTATTTTAGCATGCACTGGAGTCACAATATGATCTGTTATATGGTTACTTCACACCTTTGCAGCCCCATGTGTTAGTGAGAAGCAGTTTTGAATTCATGAAAGTTTCACTACATCACTTTACTACTCAGAAATACTGAAATATGAGGCCTGTCAAGTCTTCCTTCTCTATAGACACACTTGCAGCCTGTGCACACAATTGATTATCAATTATAAATATATGATTGCTTTCCTCAGTGTAGCCTTACTAGAATTAATCAGAAAACAGGACAAAACTCAGACAATTAAACAAAAATGAAATAAATAAATAATAAGTAAATAATAATTAATAAGAAATAAAATGTATTTGGCCAACAAGCATTATTAAGATACATAAATCAAATAACCTGCCACTTCTAATAGAATTAACAGCAGAATAAAACATAACCAATGCAGACAATGCAGAGATGTATGGACAATATAAATTGCAGAGAGGCTGTAACCATCAACACACATATTAAAACAAAAAGAGAGACCCACAGTTTTTGCACAACTGTGTAGTGCGCAACGCTATGTTGCCTAGCAACATTGACGTTCTCTGAAGAAAGAGTAACATCCATGAATGAGTTTGTTGTTGTACTCACCTGTCTGAATGGCATTCTGTGAACCTTGAGCACTGCAAAGTCCTCCACAATATCCTCTAGGTTCAACTTCTCTGCTTGTTCATTCTCAAAGCATAATATAACCAGTCCACTCAACCTCTCTGTGCCACTGTACTCCTCAAAGTTTTACAAAAGTTTCTTCAATACAAATACCATCAGGTTGTTTTGTCATGTGACTGCTGATGACTTGACCATCAACTTTGACTATGTTTGAGTACCAACTATCATTGGTGTAAACACAGAGTCCGCCTCCCCTCTTCCTATCATGGTGAGAATCAACTCACCATCGACTCCTGAAATGCACTGAACATCCCAGACTGATGATACATAATGGAGTAGAGAAGGTGTAATTTTCTTCTGAAAAAAATGTCTGTATGTGTGTGTGTCTATAGTGCAGCTGGCTGTGGAGGAAACCCAGAAAGGAGCTTTTTATAACCAGGGTCAGTGCTGCACGGCTGCATCACGTGTCTTTGTGGAGGAAAGTATTTATGAAGAGTTTGTGCGTCACAGTATAGAAAATGCCAAGAAGATTGTCATAGGAGACCCGCTGGACCCCCAGACATCACACGGGCCACAGGTAGGAACACACAGTCAGCAACATAGACTACTAATTGACAAGTAGTACTTAAACCTGCAATAATTAATTTTTTGGACACTTGGGAGCAGCAACATTGACATATCATCACCTTTTAAGTTGATGTGGCGAACTTGTTAGCAAACAGTTGCTTATTTACACATACAGCAGATCCAGAGCAACATAATCACTGATTTGGAGTCGTGTTTCTGGTCCAATATTCACTCTCTTTTAGCTCTGTTTCTGTTTCTGTTTCTTTTTCTCTTCTGTGGGAAATATCTGGTTCTATAGCTGCTAAATGCTCCACTATGTTCACTAGCCCAGTTCGGAGACAGTCCCGCAAGGTCCCATTTTCTCTTCAAAAACCGAAAAATACTGTTTGAAAACACTTCTGATGAAGCATAAAATTATTGCGGCTTTACGGCTTGGTGCATCAAAATGAGGCAAAGAAGAGGCTGCACTAGAAAACTTACTTGGACAAGCGACACAAAGATGAGATTTATTGTTTATCATACAAGGATGAGGACTAACTGGTTGGTTTGGCAAATGTATGGTTAACTTCCCCACCTTCGTTGAAGAACAGTGCACAGTTGCTTCCCTGAGCTTTTCTATGGGAACTTCTACAGGCTATATTTTTACCAGCTAGTCGCTAACTGTGTCTGTCTGCCATTTGGTGCTGTGTAATAAAACAACGCTATGAATGGTGAGAGTGAACCGCAACAGTAAAGTTGCGGGCCAGTGTTACTGCATATTCTGTGACCATCGCCAAGTGTGACCACAGGGGGCGCTGTTGCATGTATGTTATTTTGTACAAGTGGTGGTTGTAACCTTTTTCAGTCTTTAAAACGGGTGAAAGGGTACCTGACAATATTTAGATATTTTTGTTCAATTTCCAGGCACAATTTCTGATGACCTGTGTCAGAAATTGCGACCTTCATTCAGCTGTACTTTGGTTTACCTACCTGGAAATATATATATTTTTTTAATTGTTACATCCTGTAATTATCAAGTACTTGGCATTTCTCTCACATTCTTTAAAGACTGAATAACAAAAAAAAATTCTATCAGGGATCAACACAAGGATGAAGCAGAATGAAAGACATAATTTATGACACAGGCTATCAGAACCCTAACCCTACTGTACCTGGAAATTGACCAAAAATATGCAGAATCTAAATATTATCAGTACCTTGCCTTTCTTTCACCCGTTTTAGAGACTGAATAACGTTAATAGCAACAACCACTTATACAAAGTAACATCTGCACAACAGCACGCCCTATGGTCACACTTTATGATGATCACAGAATATGGTGTAACACCAGCTAAACAATGAGCTAAAACTCGCTATGAAGCTCCGTAAAGCTGAGGGTGCGTCCAAATTTGGGTCACTTCAAGTGACGCCTATTGCATTGTCACATTGTCATTTGAAACACTGTTATTATAAGAATATCAATTATAGCCTCTTTTAGTCTAATATTGAAATACCCAGGTGTCTGTAAGTGCTGTAGGCCCACTTTACTCTATGGACACTTCTATGACTATGGAATGTTGAACTATGGAATAGTTCAACATTTTGAGAAATAGTTTATTCACTTTCTTTCTGAGAGTGAGATGAGAAGATCAATATCAATCTGATGTATGTGTGTTAAGTACAGATCTAGAGTCAAGACATGGTTAGCCTAGATTAGTAAAAAGACTGGAAGCAGGGGGAAACAGCTAGCCTGGCTCTGTCCAAATGAACCTTATGTTAATCTTACTGTTTCATTTTACTCTTGAACTCATTTTTGAATTTCAAAGTTCAAATTGTATTATTAAACTGTCTCCTTGCCTTGTCTACTTGTCTGCCTGATGCTGTCTCCAGATTGACCAACGGCAGTTTGACAAGATTATGGATCTGATAGAGAGTGGGAAGAAGGAGGGAGCCAGGCTGGAGTACGGAGGAGCAGCTGTGGGCGAGAAGAGCCTCTTCATTCAACCCACCATCTTCTCCGAGGTCAAAGACCACATGCGCATCGCAAAGGAAGAGGTTACAACTTGTTTCACTTCATTACAAATGAACCTGACACTGACAGGGAGGGAGATAGTGCCAATGGGTTAAAGTCTGACACCCTGTGGAACAGTGCTTTAAATACACCACAGACACAGTGCAGAGGGGCAGGCTGCACAGCCAACACTGGTGAGGAGCTGAACACAGGAAAAGTCTATGACAAAGGAAAACAGGGGTCACACAGTTTTAGTTCTGTGGAAACCCATGGAACTTCTATGGAACAACATATGTCCCCAAATTATGCTAACTTATAATTTTAACTTTGACTTAACATGAGCATTTTTTATTTTTATCATTCCTAATTTTTTAATCTGTTTCTTTCCTTTTCCTGTCAGAAATGGGCTTCCATAGTCCTGATGTAAAAATACTTTATCTGTACACTGTTTCAACTGCATGGTCTTGTCAGAAAAAGAAAAAGAAACAGAAAAAAGTAATACAATATAAACCTATAACCAGAGTCATGGAACACATGGTATATATTACTGTAATTTAGATGACCATAAATCCCAAATATAAAATATATAAAAAGAATATGCCACTGCCATTTCCATTATCTCACCACATACATTCTGTCCAAACTGTTCACGCCAGGGGTGACATGGAAAAAAAGTATAAAGTCCTGGGCCATGAGCCTTTTAATTTAAGAGATTTAAATTAGTGAGTATTAAGCAATTTGTGCTACACGCTTGAATCTGCAGTAAGATGATTTTATCACTATTAAATTTCACTTACCAGTAAGTGATGGCTAATGGCTTTGACAGCAGAGCCAAAAAAGCTAAGCATCCTTTTGGCATGGCCTCATCTGGCAAACCTCTGCCATAACCACGCCTCTGGGCTCTGACGCGATTTCAGGATCGATTTCATTGGCCAAACCCATGGCAGTTAGTGGCGTCACACAGCACTCACGTGAGTCTTCAGAATGTAAACACTGTTTGACTGTTTTCCTGTTGGAAAGGTTGACGCGGAATAACGTTCTTTGACCGTGATTATGATGATCTGTATCTGATTAGTGATGTTGTTAACTAGCTACCTTGCTAATCGCTGCACTTATTCTGAGGTAAATTATCCCATTTTGAAGTGAAGAACAACTACTAGCGCTATTACAGATGTTGTGGCTAATACTGTGAAATACTTTTGTTGTGAACCTAGCTAGTTAATGTCAGTTTTGTTTTCTTTGCCTTTTCAGCAGACATAGAAAACAATAACATTACAGCACTGTAAAATTAGTTCATATTGGCACTATCATTATTATGTATAGCCTATTTGTAATTGAAAAAAGATCACCATGTAGTAGCTTATTGCATCAAGTATGTCTGTAATAGGGCTAGTCGTTGTTTCTCACTTCAAAACGGGATAATTTGCCTCAGAATCAGTGCAGCTAACTGACAGTGGGACCTGCAGAAGGCATCTCATTTAATTTCAATAAGCTACTACATGTCTTCTTGTACTCCTTCCACATCAACAGACAAAGGGTTTGAGAACAGGTTAATGTCCTTACCAGTGGCAGCAACATCTTGAAAGTGCTGGTTAAATTCAGTTATCAGTGATGTGAGCCCAGTCACATATTTCCCCATTTTCACAGAAATGTTGGCGTTTGGGTAAACAGGAGATAATTTCCCACAGAGCTGCCATCACTGATTTGCCTCTCATAAAGTTGAAGCTTCACAACAAATGATCCATGTGTGCACACATTTGTGACACAAGCACAAGTCAATGTGTTCAGATGGTGAATGAGATCAACTAAAAAAGGGAGGTCTGCCAACCACTCAGGGTTGTGCAGCTCAACAAGTTGGGACAACTGTCCCACGACTAAGCCAGCGCACAGTGGTAGATCCCCATATTGCACATCAATTTCCGGGAAAGCCCGAAACTCCCGGTGATTAAGTGCTCTTGATCGGATGGGAAAAATTGTTTTCACCATGGTACCCATCTCATCACCCAGCTGGGCAACTGATATTCCCATGTGGTGATAGTGACACCTAGTGTTCCACTATAGGAACTGCATTTTAATATAGTCATATATATAGTCAGGCCATATATAATTTTACTTTTAAAATAACTCAAGCCATATCAATTAAGGTATCAGATTTGTGTATTTTGCCAACCTCAAAACCCGGAGTCACTTACCGGATCACCCAAATAACTTTTCACAATCACACACTCTAATCTTCACTTTCATATGCGGCAAGATGTCCGCACCGTAGAGCCCGGCTGTCATAATGGAGAGCAGCAGTGCAACATGAGCAGGCTGACATGGACAAAACACAGTAGGATTGGAATTTGACTGATGTCGATATCGATCCTTTAAAATATACCCGGATCTCCCCCGATACAATCCTTAGGATCAGCTCGGCACATCTCTACCAGAAGTTATAGTCAAGTTCAGTGGACTACAAAAATACTTGTCTGCACAACTTATTTACAATGGAGTAAAAAGTATTTACTGCACCATATCGTCATTAGGGATTATAGATATAAGACTCTGTGTGTGTTTAAAGGGAAACAGCAAATTAAAGTGCTGAATAGCTAAATGAATTTGATAACTGATTTTTCTTTCTGTCACTAGTTGTTTGCCATATGATGATAAGCACAAAGAGATAGTTTCACCAGTTATTTCAGATTCCGATGTATTAACCAAATTACATGGTATGTAGTACATATATCAGATACAATAGAAAGATCACAAATCAATGACACATAGCAGCAATGAAGTTTTAACTAATCATTAAAAGAAAGGAAGGACATTATTCAAAAAGGCACCTAGTTTACCTTTACCTTGACTTAAACATGGATGGATAGTATACAATAGTATACATGATACTTAAGCAAAAACAATTTTCCTATACAGGAAAATATTCTTTATTCCTACATTCAAACAATAATGTTCCAGTTACTTTGAGGATTCTTGGGTTATTGATGCTAAAGTTAAAAATAGCATTTCTGTCTTCATGCAAGAATACACATGTTTAAACTGAATGTAAATATCACATGTTGACAAGTCTTGGAGCTCACTGCTCCACTTCTTTATAAACTAATCTTTTAGCAACCAGATTTAAACAGTTAATGTTGTCATATTCTTGTGTGATCCAGAGATTAAAAAATCCATCATCATCCATTCATCTATGTTAGCTTCTGTACTGTCCAATAACCCAGACGTCAACCTGCAAATCTAATTTTATGCAAGTGCTAAAAAGGCTGAACACAGCTGTAGTGGCGTCTTGTAGCAGCTCTTCAACAGCTTACTAAATGAATCATTGTGATTCATTATGTACTTAGACACTTAAAATAACGATCTTCTCCATTACATACTGTACAAACTGAATTTGAGCTTTTCTACAAAGGTAAAATCTGTAACTTTAGTTACTTTCAGAAATTACACATCTGACCTTGTGTTATTTTTAAATCCTTATCTTGTGATGATAGACATGATAATAGTATCATCCACATGCATTAGTATTATGAGCTGTGTATTACTGTCACGGTATCATTACAACCAATGGGCTCACAACCATTCTGTTGAATGTATTCTTATATGTTGTTAATAAATTATGGAAATAATAATGGGAATGCATTTGCGAAAAAGCACATCTGGCCAGTACAGAATTGTATTTATGTATCATATTGGACTATACAGTTATTTCTATATTTATTTTTTAGAACTATTCCAGTTATTCTTTTCTCAGTTTATATTACACATTCATATTATTTATTTTTGAATGAATGGCAGCCAGAGAGGGCAGCAAACACAAGAACTGAATTGCACTGTGTGACTCAGGTCTCTGTACATGTCACTGGTCTTTAATGATATCTTTCCCCTTGCAGATCTTTGGTCCAGTGCTGTGTATATTCAGCTTTGAGAGCCAGCAGGAGGTCATAGAGAGAGCAAATAGCTCACAATATGGCCTGGTGTCAGCAGTCTTCACAACAAGTATGGACAGAGCTCTGTCTGTGTCTGCAGCCATGGAGACTGGCACTGTTTGGTAAGTCCCTGTTCACAGTCCTGACAGCAGAGGCATTCAATTTC
The DNA here is from genome assembly GCA_008360985.2 of Macquaria ambigua. NCBI lineage: Eukaryota > Metazoa > Chordata > Actinopteri > Centrarchiformes > Percichthyidae > Macquaria > Macquaria ambigua. The sequence goes on from VMKM01001358.1 coordinate 146,228, forward strand.
CATGTTCATTATTCATTAAAAATGACATTTCCATTTGATTTCAATATTATCAGACAAAATTCAGTTATGAAGTGATTAAGTAGTGTAAATGTTGTGAGGGGCTGCTGCAGGATCATCATACAAGATTCACAACATTTTTCAATGTGCCTTTCTTGCTCAACTAATTTCTGCCATCCATATTCACATAACTTCTTATATCCCAACTTAAAAAACGAGCGCTCTTCTCAGTTTACTGCAAGTGGCCTGTAAAGACCACACACTGACTCAATGCATTACATTAATGCACAACTATTGGACTATTATCTCTATACATTGCACATATACTTTATACTGTTAACTTACTGGTCAATATTTTGCTCATTCCTTCACAAAACTGTGCAGCTCTTTCCTTTAAAAAAAAAAACAAAAGTTATATTGTACATATTTTTAATAATATTTTTCCCCATATTTTATTGTCAGTTTTCTATTTTCTATTTATGCTTCCTGACTTGAAATATTTGCTTTTATCTTTTTTATATCTTGTACTTACTGTGTTTATTGTTATGCACCAGAACACTTGCAAATGCCTTGTATGTGAAAACTTACTTGGCAATAAACCATATTCTGGTTCTGATTATAATTTTAAAACTCACTAGATTAAAGACAATCTAAAATGGTGTGTTAAGTTGCATTCTAAAGCACAGGCATGACACTGATAATAATCTTTTTCATCTTACACTTGAAATTAAACCAAATTGTTGAACTACTCTTTTATGAAGGTTTCAGTCGGCTTTCATTTCACTGCTGGTAAAGGACTCTCTCTCTCTCTCTCTCTCTCTGTTAAGGATAAACTGCTATAACGCCCTTCATGCCCAGACTCCCTTTGGAGGGTATAAGATGTCAGGCAATGGACGAGAGCTGTAAGAATCATCACTCTTTCTTCATATTTCATATTCTTCCATTATTCCTGTTCACTGTGTATTCCCTAACCCCCCTCATGTGTTGTCTCTGTCCTCTAAGTGGAGAGTATGCTCTGGCTGAGTACTCGGAGGTGAAAGCAGTAACCATCAAACTGAGTGAAACCCTGTGAGAAGAACTTGGAAAGTCCAGCGCTCTGCACTTCCCATTCCATCAGGCCTCATTACAGTTCTTTACAACCCATTCACTCCCTTCTTTGTCTTCAGTCATGCTCATGATGTTGAGATTAGGGTTAAGCCTATACACTATACACTATATCAGAGCCTAAAAAGAGCCATTGCTTGTTCATATGTTCTATGATATACTGTAGATGAGATTTACTCAACAGCTTCAGTAATGTCAGTATGTAAAACCAGATTAATTGGGTTTAAATGGGGCAGTTCTTTCAATTAAACTATTTCTTTCTAAGAAAATACAAAAACTAAAATATACAAAAGCACTGATATGATCATTTGACAAATAAAATCTTTGCACAAGATCCACTCATTGGGAAATTTTGGCCTTCATCAGCAGATGGAGTTTGCTCACTCATCATGGAGATGGTTCAATTGTTGTATGTGGGGGAGATGGTAACCCCTGCCTCTGTTCAAAGACGGTCTCTGGTGTCAGATGTTAATGTCCTCCTTGATCTTTTTCTGGCCATCCACTGACTCCTTGTCAATAACCTTTAACCTCTTCCAGTGGATGCTGTGAGTGGTCTAGGGTCCTTGCTCTCTCACTGATGTAGTGTTCCTGTTGTAGGTGAGTGCTAAGATCCACTTCTTGTACCCATTGTCATAGAGTGCCCCTGGACCTGCTGCACCTTCTCTTTTACATCCTTCCTTATTTATGTTTCCTGGAAAACATTTTCCTGACTCTGTGTTAAGTGATTTAGATACATAATCTTTGAACAAAGACAAGGGTGACAATATCCTCTCCATATACAACCACCTATTATCAAGTGACTGAAATTCCATGTGAGATAACAACTGAACCATCTCCATGACAACTGAAGAAACCTGAAACCTGCTGATGAAGCCAATTAGATGTGGCTGAAAGCTCTGAAAAATTCCCAGTAAATGGACTATGAGCTATTTTTCTTTTTCTTTCTTTTTTTTGTGTGAAATTGCTCTTTCCAAGGTCAATAATGAACCTTCAAGTTCAACTGGTATGGTCCTTTACTGAGCTGCAGACCCACGGCTCACCTTTGAGAATTGAATCAATGTTTCTTTCAGATGGAATGTTTTAGTGTTCCAGTCCCAGTTTAGTGTCCCAGGAAAAGTAGCAGAAGGAAATGAGAGGATGTCTCTGAGGTTGTTTTCTGTCATGTCGAGTGTTGTCCCTAACATGTCTGTGTTGTCCCTAAACCCAAGAGTGTTCAAAAAATACTCCAGTAGTTATAATGATACATGTTTTTGCCTGTCTAGTCCAGTCCTTGAAGCAGATTGATTACATGAGATACATAAATGCAGAAAACATAGTGACTAACCAGCAATGATAGGATTTTGCATATGAATTCCTTTGATCAGTTATCTGTTCATCAAATCTATCTCCCTACATGGGAAAATGTGGGAAGGTCAGAGAAAAAAATACTGTTTATTTTTGTAATTGTTGAGTAGCTGATGTATGCAGATACTTTTTGTTTCTAATTCCAAGCACTGATTCTAACCTGGTGTGATCTAATATGAATGGTCTCTCTCCTGAGGAGAATGTGCCTTCCCTTTCAAATGTTGAAAGGAACTCTGTTTCCTGTCCCAGATAAGGTAACATTTACCTTGCTAATAACATTTTAGTACTGTAACAGCAACAATGTTATCATTGCATGGATAGTGTCAACTTTAACTTTTTTTTTTTACCAAAATATATGTTTGAGTGTTTGTTTATTATCACACATGGGAAACAAGTCTGTCTTTTCTCACATTAGTTTTGTATTTAAATAGAAATTCTGAATAAAGAAAATCAAATACACTTTGTAGGTGTATGTCATTCTTTGCACACACACACACACACACACACACACACACACACTGACTGAGACAAGGTAAAGAATGTATTTGGAGTATTTTTGTATTTTGATACTTTGCTTAGGTTATTAATATTCTATGATAAGGACACTTTTTTGGCAAGCAATTTCACTCACTTATTACAATCTTAGTGATAATCCAATTCTGTTCTTTAAGGTGTGTCATTTCAATTCTAAAAACATTGCAATATGTGAATTTTGTGGTTTATCTACTCTCAACAATTTCCACCATTGTTTATTATTCACTGAAATGCACTTGACCTATCTTTACATTTCAGAATCAGCTTTTTTTATTGGCCAGGTATGATATAGCCTACCAAGGAAACTATAAAATGACAAAAGGAATTTGACAGTTCTTCGTTGCTCTTAACGTACATACACAGAAATAGACATACATACAGCTGAACACCAGCTAAAAAGAAGAACAAGCTCGACAAGGTAAACATAAACATTTCAAATGTTATTTTGAAAATCATTACCGGAAATGCCTGCGTTGTGCAGTCTGACTTGACAGCGTGCGTCAGGATTGGAAAGTTTGCATCGTGGAATCAGGAAGTTCAGTACAACGTTAGTGTCAAACAGTAATCTATGCCTGCCACTGCGAAGGACTTCAAAGCTGTGAAACCCTCTCGTGATGCTCACTGGACCTCTCAACCATGTGGTGAGTTGTCTAATAATAACTGTTGGTGGCTTAATGTTATATGTCTGGTCTTTTAGCTGCAACTATGAACAAGTGCTCACGTTTTACTTCATTAATTCAATTCAGTTTTATTTATATAGCGCCATATCATAACAAAGTTATCTCAGGGCACTTTTTCGAGTAGAGCAGGTCTAGACCGACTCTTTATATTTACAGAGACCCAACAGTTCCCACCATGAGCAAGCACTATGCGACAGTGGCAAGGAAAAACTCCCTTTTAACAGGTAGAAACCTCGAGCAGAACCAGGCTTTGGGTGGGCGGTCATCTGCCTCGACCGGTTGGGTTGAACGGGGAGGGGGGGGAGCAGGAGAGAGAGAGCAGGAGGAAAGAGAACATACAGCAGCACAATACAGTTCTACATAGGGATGTAAAGTAATAGT